>JAAAKG020142924.1:2949-61817 GCA_010014905.2 Druon quercuslanigerum
TATTTAAATAATGGAGAAATCTAACAAATTATACTATTTTTTTCTAATTACAAATGGTATGACTCAATATCCCAAGCCCCCCCCCCCCCCCAGAAAAAAAGGACCGCAGCTTCTGTAATGCTATAGTATAATTTGGAATAAACGGATTTTGTATAGGGCTGATTTGTGAAAAATATTACATAACAGTATGAATTAACGTAATTTAGGAATGGATTTTTCGGGCCTTTTTCAGGTAGAGCCTTTGTGTTTGACAGTATTTATCTCGATTTCTCAAAAAAAAATTTGTCCGACTCTAATTACGATTCCAATTTACGTTTTGTAAACATAAATTAGTTTTTTCATTGCGAACACAACGATCTAAAGGACTCCTTTTTCATTTCTTTTTAATGTAGATAGAGCTTTCTTCAAAAGTACGGCAGTCCAATTTTACTTATTATTTCCCTTTATTTTCTGCATTGCGGTTGAGAACCACCAGAACCTTCACATAAAAATGTTCCTTAGCACTCTAGCTTTCGCAGCCTTGAAACCCTTCAAATTCAACCATCGTCTTGCTATTTTGGGAACTCGTCACCATGAGCTTTTGCTTACTGAAATCTGCATGATACGTATTGCGTGTCAAAAAGCTTCCAAGAAGCTCAAGAGAATTAAGAGTTTTATTCAAGTTATAAATATGGGATAAAGAATTTCTACAAAATTTAATTAAAGGAAATGTCTAATAAATAATAAATCGCTTTTTCCATTGATACTTTCTATGCTCAAGTTTCAATATTGCTTGATTTAAAGTTACTTTTGGAATTATAATTCCTTTGAATCTGTTCGAAAAATATGTCTAATGCAAATAATTGGATTCATAGAGTACGGCGAGGCAAAGTTGTTAATATAAATAAATCTTCTAGTTATTTAATATTATACCATTTTCTTCCTGTAACTATTGACTCAGCTTTATATGAGCAATTCCTGAAAAAAATTAGAAGTAAGGGTAATTACTTAAAAAATTAATTAAATGAAATATTAAGGCAAACAATTGTTTTAGTGAGTCTGTCACTATAGTCCGGCGCCGAAAGTGACAATTTTTAAAGTAAATTGTGCAAATCGCGATAGTACAGTTTTTTAGCTATATGGACCCACCCAAAAACTTTTTGTGGATTGCATAAGCAACCGGTCGTTATTAAAAATATGAAATTGGAATTTCCGGTGAGACTATGGAAGATACAAAAAAATGTTAAGAAAAAATTGTTTGTCTAAAAAAAATCATCTGCGAAGGGCAAAGGCCAATAAGGATGGGGTCCTTTCTTCAAGATCTATGGGATCATACTTACCAGTAGCATGTTGTGGAACATTAGTACAATCAATAATTGGACATATCCATAAATTATTTTCCAAATGAATTTTTCTCTGGAACTGCTAAATTTCATAAGAAACAACCAGTGAAACTTTTCTGATCAGCGTAGAAAGTAGTGATATTAGGTCTACAGATTATTTCGGTTCCTTTATTTTGGTGTCTTGTAAATCTTGGTCAAACTTAAATTTTTTCCCCGCTGTAAGGTGGTCTCAAAGGGTGAACCTTAAACTTTAAAGCATAATATAATCGGTGACCGTCATGCGGATTTAACCTAAAAAATCCTTAGTAAATATAATGGCTTCGGACAACGAGTATTTGAGATACTGCATGTTTTTTGCATTCCAATTGATAAATCATTATGAGCAAATAATTTCGATTACAGGGGTATTAATGTTATTAATAATTAATTTAAAGCACCACGTATTATATTGTGTTTGAAAGCTTAAATTTCGTCCATCGAAACTATCTTAGGACGAGAAAAAGTTCAAGTTAAACCAATAGTTGAAATACATCAAAGTGAAGGCACCGAATTAATTTGTAGACCTAATAATTTTGAGTTCCAAAATTCTTCTGATATTAAATAAATAGAATAAGTTTCATTAAAAAAAAAAAAACCTGTTTAAAGTCAACTGGATCTAGTTTAAAGACCAAAAATAGGTTTAGTTCTAACTTTCAGTGAAAAAATAGGCTAACATCATTTTGAAATTGAAAGTCCTTAAAGATTGAAGATGTAATTTTTCAAAAAAGTAGATTAAGAAAAATGTAATTAAACCCGCCCAACTGGACAAAAATTAGGGTCCATTTTTGAAATTGGATAGTTCTAGATTTTATGGAAGTGGGCTCTCATAAGCACGGCCATAACGGCCTCCCAGGGAGTAGTTGCACCGGGTATCAAAATTTAATACCTGAGTTTTTACCTGACGCTAACTGACCCTGTTATAAAGTCACGTCGATGAATAGAGTTGTGCTTGGACTTTTACAATTTACGCAGTTGAATGTTATTAGAACCCGTATTTTCAACATGTAACTGAAAGTTAGCCGCATCACCTTCGAATCAGAAAACCTTAAATGAGCTAGAAACTATGGCGTGAAAAGAAATTTTTTTAATTAACTTTCAGACAAATTATTTAAACCAAAACTGTCCCAACACTTTTTTTAAGCTGTTCGATCGTATATCGTGAACCTTGAATAAGCCGGAAATTACTATAAAAATACAAATCCGAAATTTTAACCACTTGAACGGTTTTCTGAGTTAGTGCTGCTAATTTTTCAGCCTTTCCGTAAGCTCTTCTACCTTAATGTTGTTAAAAGGGCTTGAAAAATTCTATAGAAACACAATATTCAGAAAGCCTTAAATGAGCCGGAAAATACGGTGTTTGACGAAATTTGTTTGCTTATATTTCGTGAGCCTTAAATGAGCCGGAAATTCCTGTAAAAACATAAATTCGAAATTTTAACCCGTTGGCCATTTTACTATGGTGGTGCTGCTAACTTTGAACCTTTCGATATTTTACCCTAAAGTCGTGAAAAAACATTACAATATTTAGAAAACCGCGATATTGCAAGAAAATTAGATAACCTTAAAATATTGTGCAAAAAGAAATTTGTTTAATTAATTTAAAAAAAGATTTTTTACACATTTTTTTCTTAATTTTTTTATCATATTTCGCAAGCTTTAGTAAGGCGAATATTATTGTAAAAACAGACGGTGCTGCGAACGTTACGTAAAGTTATTAACACCAAAGGTTTCTTTTTAAATTGCAAAGCTGAAAATTTTGCGTAACGGCATTAAATTAGCCCTAAATAAGCCCTTAATTATTGCTTAGAAGCAATCCGAAAATTATGACGAGAATTTGTCAACTTTACTGACCTTTCAACAGGATAACGTTCAACAGAATAAAGTAATAATAATAATAATAATAATTAAATAGAAATCTTTGGAAATGTCAGAAAAGACTGTTTGAAAAATCCCTCGCAAAGTTTCGAAAGTTCTTCAAATCCGTGAGAATATTTTTAAATCTCTTGAAAATCGAAGAATTTTTTTGAAGTATTTGAAATATTTGGAAAACCCTCAAAATCCTTTTAAAAGCCTAAGAATGCGTGGAAGTCACTCGAAACTGATTGAAATCACGTGGAATCCCTTGAAAGCTCCTGACATGTTTAGAAATCGTTAAAACGCCGTAAAATTTTTATGAAATCTAACTAGCTTCTATGGAAGCTAATGGATCAATTAATTCTGTAATATTGGATAAGCAGCTAGATGGTTTCCTCTATACGATCCTACTTACATTTTTATTCTATCTCTGATGTTTTTGAAATAAAGCACGTCTAATTATTGAGGAATACACTCGAATGGATTGATCAAGTTATTGTTCTTTTAATCATCAATTAAACCCCCGATTTACTCTCAATGAAATAAAAAAAAAGCAAATGCAAAAATATAAAACTAAATAAAAATAAGAGCTTAGGTGGTCTAGAGTGATAAACTGCAATTACGATTTCATAATTCTTCAGATCCTCCCGCTCCACGATATCCCGCGATCTCCCAATCATCTCCTTTCGAGTATTTCCTCGAATCAACTGATATTAATTAGTATTAAATCCGCGTCGACCTAGATCTTCTAGAAAGAGTGTTTGTGAAGAAATGCTCGGCACTAATTGCCACTCTTACTCCCTTTGAAATCGGATATCATTTAGTTAGTTATCGAACGTTTCAATCGAAGAACTGCTAACTGTTATGTATAGGATCGCGATCAGATGCATCAGGTACGTACAAATTTCCCTCTCATTAAAATCGCCTTTAATTGGTGCTCAAAGCCAGTGCTAATCGGCCCAAAGGTATCTCCCAGTTGACTCTTTCGATCTGCGGCTGAATGCTTCAGCCAAAGGGATCAAAAAATGAAACAATTTCCAGGGCGCTAATAGACGTAATTACTAGTCTCTGAGAGAGATCAGCTCTGACCATATCTATTCATCTAACAACCCAACTGTCAACCGAAGTGTGAATCAACATGCTATACTTCACACTTTTTCAAATTAATTAGAAAATTCATAAAAATGAGGAATTTAGAAGAAGACTTTTCTGAAACCTGTAACTTATTCCAGCAGATTTAAATCAACGAAATTTTGGCTGCTTCAAGAATGTGGTGCGGAAGAGACACTAGTTGACACATGGGATAGAAATCGTTTAAGTTGGTTTCGGCATGTAGAGAGAATGAAAGATGATCGATTAACGAAACAAGTGTATCAAGGTAAAGTAAATGGCAGCGTGTCCAGAGGTTGACCGCGGAAAAGATGGTTAGAATGTGTCAATAAACCTTACTTAGAAGCAAGGCCCCCCAAGCCTTAATTCATTTTCGGGGGACAAAGGTTCTTAGCGAATAGGGTACGAAGTACCAGTAAATGTCCTTCGGGGGCACTAAAGTTGTCCCGAACACAAGTAAATGTGTCGTCAATGATAGCACAGACGCAAATGTACTATAAAGTAAAGGACGCTGATACTATTTGAGGAGAAATAAGATACTACATGTCTTAAAATAAATAGACTGCCAAGAATATTCAAGATATTTATTACGATTTTTTTTGCAGGTGTCATTGCATTTCCTGCAAATGCACTTCGTTTCAAACGGTTAGGAAGTTTTGACGGTTGGTCAGATCGACTATTTTCCGAATACATTGTTTTTTGTCTTTGGTTTAGTTTGCATAAACTTGCTTCTCAATTGTCAAAGATAGTCTTTTATCTTAGACAAATCATTAAAGAGGCCCACAAACAAAAAGTTGTCTGTACTTTGCACCTGACCAGTGTATCCTTATGTATTTTGGGCCGCTGAATCCGAATCCGACCTCAGAATTTTCCCTACACGTCAGAATTTTACCCTAGCCTTGGTAAAATGTGTAAAATTTATGGTTATATGATATAATCTTGGTTATTATATGGACAATGAAATATTTCTCAGAACTAATTAAATTTTTGTTTTGTTTTAACCAAATCTTTTGTTTGATGAAGTATTTGATTGATTGAAACAAATGTGCGTTTACTTTTTTTAATTTAGCATATCACTGAGTTTCAAAGCACCAAAATAAAAAGAACATTGATTTCAAGGTTAAAAAAATTGGAAACAATGTATTCATATTCAATATAACGGTTAAAAAGTTTAAAAAGATGCTTCAAGCAGAATAATTAATCGCTTAATGAATCACTTGGTGGTCATTAAAATCTGTATTGATTGTACCGTTGCGCACTTTCCGCTAATAATGATTATAATCAGGGGCCGAGAGGTCTCGGAGGGATAGTTTGAAAATAGTTTGCCCTGAAATTTCCCTCGACCTTTCTCCGATTTTGTCGTCTATGCTCTATGCGACCTCGTACGAGAATCGTTATTCGAAGAATCGCAGTTTCGGTACTTGGCGATCGTGACCAATTATTTATGGCATAACGGTTCCCGGATATAACGCTCCAATCATAGTGTCCATCGTTCTAATTCCTAGCGAAATATTGAAGTTATTTCTAATAAACAAAAAATTATTATTTACAAAATCCAAAACAAATATAATACAACCTCAGGGTGACCAGTCTAACTTTAACAAAAATCTAGGCTATTTCTCGGTTTTCAAGGTCAAAAATGAGATTTTTGCCGATTGATTTTTAAGAGTTATCTTAGTTAATCAATAATAATTGATTTATTATATAAATTTTGAAAACAATGATGTATTTCCGATTTAAAAGATTAAATATGTAATGTAAATGATTCTCAAAGTGACTTGAGATTTCATAGCCCAATATGTTGTCAAAACAGAGAAAAATTTGTGATTTTTTAATAAAATAGGGGGGAATCGTAGGGGAGTAAATTCATTGGAATAAAAATATATTGCATTTTCAACAAAATAGTGGAATTTTCAACCAAAAATAATTAATTTTCTACAAAAGTTGCACTTGCAACCATATAGTTAGACTTTCAGCCAAAAGAATCGAAAAAGGCTAACTTTAACAAAAAAGGGTCATTTTTAAACAAAAGATCGAAATAGAAAAAACTTCAACCAAGAACAATTGCAACTTTAACCAAATAGTTAAATTTTCCAGCCAAAAAGACGAATGTGTTAAAACATCAATAAAGATATTTTTTTAATCCAAAATATGAATGTTAGATCAAAAAAGAGAAATTTTCTATCCAGAAAGACGAATGTTCAGCAAAACAAAAAAGGATGATTTTCAAAGAATGCAGTTAAATTTTCAACAAAATAATTCAATTTTCAAGGAATCTGCAGTAACATCAGAGGAAACCAGAAATTCCTAACGTCTTTTTAGACTAGATGAAGCTCAGAATTAAAAAATTTTAAATAAATTTTTTCTGAAAAAGTGTAGTAATGCTGGATTCCAGTGACTCTGGTATGTGAAACTGGAAAATTATTAGTGACATCAAATTGTCCTTTGCGCAGGAATTTAGTGCTAATTAAGTGCTCTCGACTTTTGCTATGAAACAAATCCGGGACCTTTCTGTTAACCAAAAACGTGTAGTAATGCTGGATTCCAGTGACTCTGGTATGTGAAACTCGGAAATTATTATTGGCATCAAATTGTCCTTTGCGCAGGAATTTAGTGCTAATTAAGTGCTCTCGATTTTTTCTATGCAAAAAATCCGTGAACCTTCTTTTAACCAAAAACTTGTGGTCACTATTATTGGTATATAATTCTCCTTTCCGCAATAATTTAGTTTTTGAAGAATATATTAGCACTTGATTATAGCATTAAATTCCTGCGCAAAGCAGAATTTGATATATCACTAATAGTTTCCGAGTTTCAAATACCAGTCAGTTGCAAGATTTACTTAATTTTAACATATTTAAAACGTTTATACAAAACAATTTAAAATAACAGAAACTTTAACAAATACTTAACCTAATGTGCTGGATGTTCTGAACGTTCAAATAGAAGGAATTTTAACTGATGGCTTTGTAAATTACTTAGAAACTGCGCTGATATATATTTATTGAATTTATGTTGAAAATAACAGATTACAAAATAAACTTCGAATGCTTTATTTTAATTGTAGTAGCAACAGTTTTTTTTTTGATAAATTAAAAGTGAGACAAAATTTGTTGTTCATTTGGACGTTCAAGCCATTCAAAATATGCTACAAGTAAACTGGAACTTGGAATTAAGTACGGGGGTTTGGGCCTGGCGTGCAGTGGCCTTCAACATAAGCCCAGGCAATCCTGGGCTTATTACTCCCTTATAATGACGCAAATCTGGACTGTTTAAAACCAAGTTGAAGAGTATTCCTAATTTTTGCCAGAGACCTTTCCATATTTTTCGGTCAAAACTGTTCTTAAACGTATCTTAAAACAGATATTGCAATGCATCACTATTTTTCCAAACAAGAAAAGTTAACTCATGTAAAAAACTAATATAAAAATTAACAATCACTGGCGTTATGTGTTATTTTTAATTTTTATATTAGTTTTTACATCACTTAATTTTACTTGTATATCCACCGTATATCCATCCACCGTGCCCCGCACAGCTGCCATAGTTTCACCCCTACCTTATGTAATTTTTATACCTCTCCGGAGAAGTATGTGGGTTTTAGAATCTCAAATTAGCACTCATCATGAATGGTAAAAAGCCAAGGAATGAAAGGTTCGAGTAGAGCGATGGCTTGTTGGTCGTTACTCTAGTTTCAATCGTTCAATTTGAGGCGTAATTACGCGCAAGTGGATGTTATGAAACGCTAATAATGAGGCAAGGGAAGAAACAGTGAATGGAAATTGTAAAGTAGAAAGAGGAAAAGAGAGCCAAGCATCATTTTCGCACGATACGTAGGGCACTGACAGCCATTACTCATCCACGAGCCCTACAATCAAGAGATGCCATTAGATTATTAGAATTCTCAGGATAAAGATCGTACCTCTTTGCTGGTTATAACGACTTTCTGTCAAGATTTATTGAGAGAGCATAGCTACACCTTTTTCACTCTTCCTTTCACACTTTCAAAATCGAAAGTAAACCTTATGAAAGTGAGAATTCAAATAAATTTTTAGGGCTCCCTATAAACATAAACCTATTTACTAATTTCAGCAGGGGGGGGGATACGACTTATAATAGAGGGGGGTAGTGAAAGTCACTTTACGACCTTAGATAGCATATAGTACGTTTCCAGATGAATCATTTGAACAAAGATTGAATTGAATAATAACCCCATAAGTCTGAAAAACACTTCCATATTTCAGACTTCATCAAGGACTAGACACTATTTTCCCAACTCTCCTCTTTTTCCTGCTTGCAGAAAATTCTTCTTTTTTCCTGGTTTTCAAGAAATATCACCTTCTTCTCCATTTTCTGATTAAGTTAATCATTTTTCATTTTTTGATCGAAAATTCTGCCAATATATTTTTGGATCCGAATTCATCTCGTTTGGTTAAATATTCTATTATTTGTATATACATTTCATTGGTTTGTTTCAAATTAGAACAATTGGTTAAAAAGTCAAATTTTTGGTCAAAAATACAATTACTTGGTCGAAAGTTAAACCATTTTATTGAAAATTCATTTTTTTTATAGAAGATTCATCTCTTTGGTAGAAAGATTAATTATTTTGTTGAACATATAATTCAGTTTTGGTGAAAAATAATTCTTCTGACTGCAAATTTAAATATTCCATTTTTTTGTTGAAAATTTATCTCTTTTAATAAAAAATTCAACTATTTAGTTAAAAACTCATACATATTTTAGCTAAAGATTCAACTACCTGATTAGAAATTCAAGTATTTTATGGACAAATCATCTTCCTTTTATCTGTTTTCCAAGACACTCGATTTTTTAGCTTTAAAACTTCACTCTGTTAAAAATTCATCTATTTGGTTGATAATTAATTTTTTTAACTAAAAATGTAACTAGTCTCTTGTAAGATGAAAATGTATTTTGCTAATTAAAAACGGATCTTTTGTCATTTAAAATTCTTCTATTCGGTTCAAAATTCACGTATTTTGTTGAAAATGAGTATTTTTCTCACAAGTAAAATCTCTATTAAAAATTTATAGTTTTTAATAAAAATGCAATAATTTCGTAAGCAATTCAACTTTTTGGTAGAAAATTCTTTCAGGTTGAATTTAACTGCTTGAAAATACGTAAATTTTATGTTGAAAATTAAGTTTTTGAACGGACAACTTAAAAACTCTATTTTGGGTTGAAAATTTACCTTTTTTAGTTTAAAATTCAACTATGTGGTTGCAGATTTAATTATTTGGGGTTTTCATCACATTTCATCTGTTTTGGTTGTGGGCTTAAATATTTTGTTGAAAATTCACTTTTTTTGTTTGGATAAAAATTAATTTCAATGACTGAAAATCTGACTATACCGTTTTTGGTTGAAAAAACTTATTTTTTTAGTTGAAACTTCAACTATGTGGTTGAATATTTAGTTATCTGAATCGTTCATAATATTTCATCTTTTTTGTTTGTGGGTTTAAATATTTAGGTTGAAAGTTTATGTATTTTTTCCAAATTTGTCCGCTGGCAGAAAAATAATCTTCTTTGAAAAAATA
Organism: Druon quercuslanigerum; assembly: GCA_010014905.2. Classification (NCBI taxonomy): domain Eukaryota; kingdom Metazoa; phylum Arthropoda; class Insecta; order Hymenoptera; family Cynipidae; genus Druon; species Druon quercuslanigerum. The sequence continues at coordinate 12,833 of JAAAKG020142924.1, forward strand.
TCTTTGCAGGTAAAAAAGTCAGCAAGTTAGTTATAAATTCGACTATTTTCTTAAAAGTTTCATTTTTTGTTTAAAAATTCAACTATTTTGTTAAAGTTATTTTTTGGTCCAAAATCCAACTGTTTTTGGGCAATTCGTCCTTTTGAATTAAAAATTTATCATTTATGGTATAAGAGTAACCTTTTTTTTTATTAAAAGATTCATCTTTCTTCGTTGAAAATGAACCTTTTTTGGTGAATATTCAACTTTTGGGATTGAAAATTCAAACGTCTTCTAAAACATTCGTCTATTAGACTTAAAAGCTTAAATACTGAGTTCAAAATGATACTGCTTTAGTTGGATTTTATTTGTTTTTCTTCGAAAATTCGCCAATTTGGTTGAAGATTCAATTTTTATGGTAAAAAGTCATCTGTCTTGGTTTAAAACTCATCGTGCTTGGTGAAAAATTAACTTTTTTGTTAAAAATTCAATATGTTTCGACTTAAATTCTTAGGAAATTATAGTATATTACAATCTAAGGGCGAGAGGCGACGGTCCCTCCCGGTGCCGTGATCATCGCTATTCGCCCCGTGGTGTGTATACTATTTTTCTCTCCCGGAGCGAAAAAAGCAAAATATGTTCTTTCATTATTAAAATCATTATTAAAAATTATTATTAAAAAAATGCATTCACTTTTTATAATGACATTTTATACTAATTGTAATATTTATTCAAATAAATTTTCCCATTAATTTTATAGAGGCAAAATCAGAAGCTTGCAGGCTGAGCGAACAAGGAGGGATGTACTCTCGACTCGATAGGTGGCGCGCATATTTTAGGCAACTCAAATATCACTAGAAACGCGAAAAAATGAGGGGGGGGGGGGGTCAAAATAGCACCAAATTGATCATGTAGTTTATAGACGTCCCCTTATTGTCAAATTAATATAAATCGATTGAACAATTTTAATCATGTAATTGGATATTAAAACTGATTAGAAATAAATTATTTGCGCTTCTTATTTCATTTCCGTTAAGTGGGGTTCATTCATGAATACAAAAATAGCATCGATTGACTCAACCAACGCTGACTGAAGAGGTTATTCTTCTGAGTCGACAGAAAGCCAAACTCCTTGAATGAAATCCAACCTTCCTATTAATTAATACATTCCACTCACAGTTTTTTTATTTAGTCTTAATACAGTCCTAAGTACTAAATCTAATTTAGATGGGACCTAACTGCCAGCATTTATTTTATATTGTGTTTAAAAGAATTAAGTTAGCTCTGAAGTTCCAAAAACACCATTTTGGAATACTTTACTTTTTCTTTAATTCTGAAACTTTCAATCTTTATTTATGCTTCCAAGTTTTTGGGAGATTACAAATGCATAAAGATTCATAATTCCTATATCATGATTTATTTTTCGAAAACTTTTCTTCTGCCTTCTGTCTACTGTTTGAAATAATGATTGTTTATCTAGCCTGATATAAGTTCTATCCTTCCAGTTCCACGTTCCTAACCAGAGCTTTTGATCTCAAGTTTTCCCGGCATTTTGCTTATTTCATTTCCTTCTTCTGGTCTATTTCCCTGAACATTTCTGATTCACGTTTTGACTACAGTGGCATAAATAAGTAACTTCAATATGATTCGATATGAGGATGAAACACGGAAAATGCTCAACCAGCACATTCCTGATTTTTACCACATGAGCTCTAAATAATTTAGAGTTCTTAATACACATTGCAAATTGAAAAAAAAATCATTCGCAGTTGAATTAAAACTCAATTTTAGATCTAAACACAATTCAAGGAAAGCTCCTCCATCATCTGCAATCGTCTTTCATCCATTATTCTTTGTGGAATAGAATGGGTTTTCATTAAAGAATACCTTGACGGAGAAGGTCTCCGAACTCGTCGTAATTCCTACTTGTGACTTTCCTTCCTTGTTCCATGATAAATAATTTTACGTTGCCAGATAGCTTAAGGTTGATACCAGGGCTTCTATGAGCTTACCGACCAAACGGGTATGACGACGTGATCGGATTATAGCTCGCGGACACGCTTTTAACGCCGAGCGAATTTATGTCGGCCTCTAGCCCTAGCATGGGCTTTACAAATAATTATGCGGGTCACTCAGAAAGATTATGTAATATACGGTTCTGTAAAGCACGGTACGAACTCATGAATTGCACTTTGACAAGGCCTAATCCGACCTTAGCTCTGGCTGAATTAAGTCACATGCACAATTTAATCTGGGGGTAGAAATAAAAGCCAATTTATGCCACGAATTGTCAATAATCCATTTGATAAAATGGAAGCAATTTAACCTTTTATAGAATACATCCTGTAAGCTTTTCTATTCAGGAAACATATCGGTAAGCTTAATGAAACTGTTACATAATCCATTTTATTTAGGCTTGGGATATTAATTTTTATTAGCTTGAATTTTGCCGCGTAAGATTTCAGCTCGGATTGCAGAGTGGCCACTTTTAAAGCCGGAAAAAAGTTTCTGGTCATTTCCCGTTTAAAAAAATGTTTTCCGTTTATTGAAATTAAAAAGTTTAAACTGTTAAAGTTGGAGTTCAAGGTTTCTTCATTTGAAGTTATCAAAACTAAATTGAAAATTGAAGCAAAGAAAATTGAAATTTTCTGAATTTTCAACAATCCAAATTAAAGCTAAGAACAATTTTCATAAATAATCCTAAATAAAATTAATATAGGTACTGTATTGAATTTATTATAAAATTCCAATTTTACAATTTTACCAATTAGTTATATTTTCAACCAAATAGTTCTTTTTCAACCAAGAAAGATGAATTTTCAACGAAAAAGGATGACTTTTCTACTATAAAAGATAAAGTTTCAATTCAAAAAGACGAATTTTTTAACAAGACAGTTGAATTTTCAAACAAAAAAAGATCACTTAAAAAAATTAATTTTAACGAAACAGTTGAATTTTCAACCTGAAAATATAATTTATTAACAACAAAAATAATTTTCAGCCAAGAGAGAATAACCCAACAGTTGCATTTTCAACCAAAAAGTTGAACTTTCAATAAAAACAGACGAATTTTTGACAAAATAATTGAATTTTTAATCATGTGATTTATTTTGAAAGCACGAAAGATGCATTTTTAACAAAAAAGGATAACTTTGCTCCCAAAAAGATGGATTCTGTATTATAAAAGACAAATGTGGAACAAAAAAGTAAAACTTTCGACTAAAAAATATATATGGCTTTAAAAAAAATAATTGCAATTTAGAATCAAAAAAATTAATTTTCAACATACATAATGAATAAAGTTTTAAAAAAATGGAAATGGTCAAATTTTCAAAGAAAAAATATTAAAATTCAACCACAAACAAATGCGTTTTTAACAAAGTAATGAAATGTTCAAGGTAAAGAGACGAATTTCTTATAATACATTGGACTTTTTAACAAAAAGATGAATTCTCAACAAATAATTTAATTGCTAATATTTCAAAAACAACAGAAACGAATTTTTAACAAACCAGTTAAACTTCTAATTAAGGATTTGAATTTTTAACCAAAGATTTGAATTTACAACCTACGCAGATGAATTCTCAATGAAAAAGTAATAATAGTATTAGATGTTATTTCTGTCAACCAGGATAGTAGATAATAAAAAATGTGAATTTTTTTTTGACCCGTGGCCAGAAAACTTCCACGCTTTTTATGAAAAATGTAATAGTTTATAATTTACATTTCGACAACAACAGAGATGAATTTTCAACAAAAATAGTTGAATTTTTACCAAAAGAGATGAGTTTTCAAATCAAAAAGACGAATTTCAACCAAGATGATTAATTTTCTCGCAAAAAAGGTGAATCTATGACTAAATTAACCTAAATTAGGTTGCTAAAAACGAAATTCAGTAACTTTCAAAGTAAATTTATTAAAATTTTATTAACATTCAGAAACGGTGTCTGAAAAGTACAAATAGTTTCCTAAAATTCCTAAATAGAATCAAAAATATTTGGCATCGTGACTAAAAGAAATGCTATAGAAGGTTATATATCTGTAATTTTACTAAAATTAACTACATTTGCCGTCCAGAAATTATCTAGATAATTTAGCTAGATAATTTCTAGATGACAAATTTAGTTAAAACAGCTAAAAATCTAGGCATGGCATATTTCCAAAATTTTGTTAAGGAAAATATTTTTTCCGAAAAAAATAGGTAATTTTCCCTAATTTTTGAAAAATTCCGGAATGAGTGGAAACTATTCCCGAAAAAATCGAGAATATTTCGGAGATGTTAGGGAATTAGCAAAATCATATAAAAATGAGAAATTTTTCCTATTGTTTCGGGACATTTTCATATACTTTATAGGGAACATTTCTTAATATTTTCATACTTTAATAAGAAAAATTATTTTTCAGGGAATATGTATTGATTTTTTATTTTACAGACAAACTAAATTTATACTATTACAATTAAATAATTAAATGGTAATTATTTCATACTTGTAAGTAAATTAACTGCCGAAAATTCTCTCAATTTTGAAGAATATTAAGCAATTTTCTTTTTTTTTTAATTTTCATTTTAATTACATTTTTGATCACGTGCAAACATGCCACTATTCCTTGCATTGTAGAACATTTTTTACAGAATGTTAAATTACATACATTTCGAATATATTTGAAAATTTTCAATTTCAATTCGTACAAATATTTTTTGTAAAATATTTTTGAGTAAGTCAGATATAAATTTACAGTTTTATTTTTTGCGTTAAAAAGTTAATCAATTCATTATTTGAAAATGATCTTAAAAAACCTCACAGATATTTATAGAACATTATTTAGTGTCACATTAATTTGTTGTCAAATTATTCTTCACCATTACAGGCTGCAAAAGAGCAAATTACAGACTCTTTATAATAGAAAGCATTTATTATTAGCTTCATCGAAATTAGAATTATTTTTTAGAATTATACGGTCCGAAAGAGTATCTTACGTTTTCTGTACAATAAACAACATAAATTATTGCATTTATTGAGAACAAAAATATTTTTAACAATTACACGTTCCGACAAATATTTTGTGAAACCAAGAAAGTTTTTGTTTGCTCCGTTGGTTTATTATTATAATTTCAATCTAAATTTGCACTATACATATTTTTTAACAATATCAATTATATAGTAAGACTATATGTGAACTAATTTTATATGTAAATTCATTTTTACATAATATAATCAATGAACTAAATGTGTTTATATTAACTTCACTCATATTATTTTACTGAAAATTAATAAATTGTTACAGAATTTCCTGAAATATGTGACGAAAGCTTTATGCAGTTAACTTTGCTGAAATATCTCTTCCTGTTTAGAAAAATTTATAAACGCTTTTGCAGAAAGACTTAGTGATGCATCTCTGAAAATTCCTACATAAATTTCTAACTGCAGTGCAGGTAATATGTCGCACAAGGAAAAACATAATTAGAGAGATATATAACCTGAATGCAGAAGAATGTGAAGATAAAATACAAATAAAGAAGTTTATGCAAATTTATTCAGGAAAGTTTAGCTCCAGAATGTTTAGCTCTCGAATAAGAATGTAGTCGTGGATGCCATGTCGATGACGTTCACTTCTTTGTCCATTGGCTACAGTTCTTAGTGTATTGCTACACTTGAAGTATAAAGTACTCGTATGCAAAAATATGTAGATCTTTTTACACCTCTACTATGACGAAACCAGTGGAACTGACGTGACAGGGTCAAGAACATTCATCCTCTTAATCCCATCTCACGTGGTCTTTCTCAGACCACTTGTTTCTCCGATGCCCGTGATTAACATAACAGTTAAGACTCATTAGTCTATGTCGATAAAGTAAGGTTTCATGTAGTTTCCGGAATGCGACTCTCATCAAGCGATATGCATGTTCTTGCACTTCAAAAAATTAAAGCAACAAGGAAAGTAGGATGTTTTGTGTCAAATTTTCATTATAGTCATTTATAGAGAAGGTTGGAATAATATTATAAGCTAGACTTGAAGATAAGTTAGAAGCTTATCTTTCAAATTCAAGTGCTTATTTCAAACTTCAAAGGGCTCCCACATTGAGATGTTATGTCTTCTTCTTTGGTAACCTTCTGAAGTTGAGGTTCTGAATGAAGTAGTTAATTTGATAATAAATACTACACATCCAAAAATGCTCCTACAACAGAGGAGCTAGGGTGATTGTAGATGCCATATTGAATTCAAAATGAAACGTTTAAAAGATGAGCTATTCAGCAAAATAATTGAATTTTCAATAAATTTTCAATTTTCTTGGGTATTAGGGAGAGAGCATCATAGAGGTGTTGCTGTTCCTGTTGGCTTGCATTTACAAATATTTTTTTGTGGTTTGATAAAAAGGAAAAAAGACGAAAGAAAGAAAAAGACAAAAAATTATTTATAGATGCGAAAACAAGAGTGGGGGAAGGGGATTTGGATGGTTGCCTTCTCATTTTTTCTTTCCTCTTTTTTGTTTTTATCTAAGGGAAGAAATTCTTTTTCTTTTCTTTTTAGGGAAGAAGAGGATTTTTTTCAGATTGGCATGGGAATATTTTATGCTAATTGTCCAAATTTAGTCGTTGGATTCTTGATTTTATTTTCGGGAAATTCTGCTCATTAACTTGATTATTGGACATTAATTAGGATTTTAAATTTGATTTTAATCTCATTTAGGATTCTTCAATTCTAAAAAAAAAAATCAATTTTCAAACAAACAGTTCTAATTACAACCAAATAGTTGAACTCTTAAAGCCAAAAGACGAATGTCTCAAAAGGTAGTGGAATTTTCAATAAAAAATGACGAATTTTGAACGAACCTGTTGAAATTTCGCCCTAAAAAGATAAGATTAACAAAATAAAGTACAACTTTAAATGAAATTATTAAATTCTGAAGAAAATATTTGAGTTTTTGGCCAAATAACTCAATTTTAAACCTACATTGAAGTGGTCGAATTTTTAAACAAAAAATATTAAAATTCAATCAAGAACAGTATTTTCAAACAAATAGCTGAATTTTCAAGAAAAAAGTTGCTTTTCAACCAAAATTAGTAGAATTTTCAGGAAGATAATTGATTTTTTATCAAAATATTTGAATTTTTAGCCAAATAGCTGATACTACAGACTTAAAATATAAAATTTCAACAATTTTATAACAAAAAGATTAAAATTTATCTAAAAAAACAGTTTCATTTTCATCAAAGCTAGAGATGAATTTTCAAGCAAGAAAGATGAATTTCTACCAAAAAAGTTAATTTTTTACCAATAGAGATGAGTTTCTTACAAAATGATGAAGCTGTAACAAAACAGTTGTACTTTTGACCGAAAGAGATTACTAACAAACAAGTTTGGTTTTCTAAAAGATAAATCAATTTTCTACAAGGAAGAATTTTTAACCAAATAATCGAATTTTTAAACAAAAAAGATTAAAACTCTACTGAAACAGTAAAATTTTTAAAAGAACAGTTTGTTTTCAATCTAGAAAGATGAATTTTCTACTTACAAATATGAATTTTCTACCAAAAAGTTGATTTTGCTATTAAAAAAAAGGTTCAAAAACTGCTGAATTTTCGAACGCACAAGATGAATTCAGAAAACAGTTGACTTTTATCCCAGAAAAGATGAATTTGAAATATAAAAGTTAATTTTCAAAAAAGAAAAATATTCGACAAAATAACTGAATTTTCCATCTACAAAAAATCAACTTTTAAACAAACAGTTTCATTTAAACCAAATACTTGAATTTTTAAAGCTAAAAGACGAATGTCTCAAAAGGAAGTGGGATTTTCAACAAAAAAGTTAATTTTCAATAAAAAAAGGATGAATTTTGAAAAAACCTGTTGAACTTTCATCCCAAAAAGATTAACTTAACAAACTACAGTTCAATTTTTAATGAAATTATTAAATTCTGAAGAAAATAGTTGAGTTGTTTGTCAAATACCTCAATTTTAAACCTACATTCAAGTGGTAGAATTTTCAAACAAAAAATATTAAAATTCAATCAAGAACTGTATTTTCAAACAAATAGCTGAATTTTCAAGAAAAAAGTTGCTTTTCAACCAAGATTAGTTGCATTTTTAAGAAGATAATTAAATTTTTAACAAAATATTTGAATTTGTAGCAAAATATCTGAATTTACAGGCTCAAAATTTGAAATTTCAACAATTTTATAACAAAAAGAGTAAAATTTATCTAAAAAAACAGTTTCATTTTCATCAAAGCTAGATGAATTATAAATTATAAAATGATCAAGCTGTAACAAAACAGTTGTACTTACAACAGATAGAAATTACTAACAAACAAGTTTGATTTTCTAAAAGATAATTAAATTTTCTACAAGGGTGAATTTCTAATTTTAAATTAAAATTTTAAAGATTCAAATTCTACTGAATCAGTAGAGTTTTTAATAGAACAGTTTGTTTTCAATTTAGAAAGATGAATTTCTTACCTACAAATATGACTTTTCTGCCAAAAAGTTGATTTCGCTATTCAAAAAAATAAGTTCGAAACTGCTGAATTTTCGACCGCACAAGATGAGTTCTCAACAAAAAATATAATTGTTGATATTTCAAAGAAGAAATATTTTATTTAAATCAAAAAATTATGAATTGAACCCAAAAAGATGAATTTGCAAAGAAATAGTTGAATCTTAAAAAAGAATAGTTTTCAACCAAACATTTGCATTTAAAAAAAAAGGATACATTAGTACCAAAATAGTTAAGTTTCAACCAAAAAACAATTAATTTTCAACAAAATGTTGAATGTTCGGCCAAAAACGATGACTCTTTAACAAAACAGGTGAATTAAATCGTCAATTAAATACTATATAATTTTTTACCAAACCAGATTATTCCTGAACTAAAGATATAAGAGTAGGCTTTTCAGCTAAAAATAAATAACTTTCAACAATAAATAGTTGGACTTTCTTATTGGGCTCTATCAATTCAGTTCGCATTTAAGCAAGAAACGAGACAAAAAGGACAAGTTTTTTTAACACTGGAGAAAAGGAGGAATTACAGTTTTTCGGGATATATGGGTATTAGTATGGGTGTAATTTCAAAAATGCATTTTATTAGCTCAAACTAATTGTTTTCATATAACCCATGTCTTTGTAGAAGATTATGGCCCGGTTCGATTTAGAAGTGAATGAGGATTCATTAGAGTTAAATCGTTCGATAGTAATTTTTTAAAATTAAAAAGTTATTGCATGCTGTTCCTTTAATAGTTTGATAGAGCTAAAAGTAATAACATCAACGTACTTTTCAGTCAAAACAAGAATTAAAGGCTTTCGTGTTGTATATGAAAAGGAAGAAAAGAAGGTAACGGGGGAAAGAACGTGATGTCTGAGATTAGAATTCAATGATTCAGAAGTCCCTGGAATGATTTATTTCCATTTCTCAGGGCGGAAGATACCTATCCCAAAAATAACGTGACTAAAAGTCTTTCCGTGTTCGAGTAGAAGAATTTTGTAGAGGAAGGTAAAGGAAGGGCGGAAGGAAGGAATGAGCAAACGTCGAACTATGAATGTGGAACTGTGGGTGTCCGATATGCAAACAGGTGGGCTGCTACAATAGTGGCAAGGAATGAAAACCCGCTTGGTCATGCGGATTATCAGAATACAGCTAGATAGCACGCGCGAAACGTAGGAAGGGTGATGCCTAAAGTCGCGCCAACGCTTGATTGCCAATAACGGAAGGGCGATCGAAAATAATAGACTTATCGCTTCAATAAATCAGCGATAAAACCCTTGGGATTCTTCCACGCTCTGCCTCGTCTCCTCCAGTATCCATCCACCTTCTTTCCCACAGTTGATTATCTTCACTAACTTGAATTGGCGGAAAGTGCAACGCCCACGTGAAGATATATATTTGTCAGCGAAAACAATTTAACTTTCCTCACCAGCTTTTCGTCAAGTACGGTCAAATATCCCAAGAAGAAATAACCTATTATGCAATAAATCATATTCCACAGGGTTCCTACAAAATCCTAATTGTGTCTCCTTGCCCAATTTTTTTAATTTCCCTGTCTGCTATAAATTTTTCTTGCAGGTGTAAAAAAAAATTTCGCCGTAGGTCCTAGGCAAGCAATAAATAAAAAAATGTGACCTAAAGTGCGTGGAATTTTTTTGTTATATATGGTGTTGTGCCACCTTAACGTTATAAAAAATACGTGAAGAAAACCATAAAACCCATTTTTACTCTGCGCAAAATTTTGGGCTCAGTGAGGACTAATTTGGGCCCATAGTCACAAATTTTGGGCTCTATTATTTTTTGTAAAAAATAGTGTTTGCAATAGCTTAGCAATAAGTTGGTTGAAGATTTCTTTAAAAAGTAGTATAAATGATTTTACAGAAAATTCACCTTAAAGCATAATTTAAGGCTCATTTAGAGCTCTTGGAATATGATAATGAAAAATTGAAAAAATTGTTTAAACAATTTTTGTTGAAGCAAGTTAAAAAAAAAATTATTTTCGTTTCTCTTGCATAATTTCAGGCTCATTTAGGGCTCCTGAAATACCATCGACCGAGGGGCGTGCGACATTTCCTTTGCCCTTTAAAGTTGGTTCAAAATTTCTGTAAAACGTACTAAAAATGATTCTACAGAAAATTCACCTTAAAGAATAATTTAGTTCTCATTTAGGGTTCTAGCAATATGATACTGAAAATTGGATAAATAAATTTTTTGGCAAATTTGTTTAAACAATAATTGTTTAAATTATTTGTTTGAATAATTAATAAAAAAGATGTATGTTTAACAAAATATGAAATAGCTTAAGTTTCGACCAAAGAAATGAATTTTCGACAAAAACAAAACATTGAACCAAAAATGATGAATTTTTAACCAAAAAGGATAAACTTTTAATTGAAAACAGAATAGTTAAATTTTCAGTTGAAAATTTAGTTTCCAACTAAATAGAATGAATTTCTCCACAAAATAGTAAATTTTCAACAACAGAAATAAATTTTCAAACAAAAAGGAAAATTTTCAAACAGGAATTAAAATGTTGAAACACGAAGATACATTTTTAACGAAGAAGAATATTTTTCTACCAAAAAATTTTGTCAACAAAGTATATAGATTTTCAAACAAATAGTCGATTTCTAAAAAAGAAGATGTATATTCGACATCAGTTTCCAACAAAAAATGGAATAATTATATTTTTAACCTAAAGCAACGAATTTCACTACAATACAAACAAGATTAAGTTTTAAACTAAAATAGAATATTAAATATTTCAATTTAAAAAATTACTTTTAACCAAAGAAAAATATAAATTTCAACCAGAGATGAATTTCTAACTAAAATGATTAATCTCCAAAGAAAAAATTATTTCTAATAAAGTGGCTCAACGTTCAACCAAGTGATTTTATTTTCAAAAGAAGAAGATTAATTTACAATCAAAAAGATACATTTTGATACAAAATAGATCAAATGTCTGCGATAATAGATGAATTTTTAATCCAGAAATATGAATTTTAACATCTTGTTGAATTTTCAATCACATACATTTTGATAAAGGTTCTCCGCTTTAATTAACCCTAACGTTTTAGAATTGTCTGACCTGTAGCAGCCATGTTCAAATGATCATGGCGGTTGGTGCTATTTTACAATGCCACTTAATCAGGTTCATAAATGGAGCAATAATAATTAGTATTCGATAAATCTAATATCTCATTTTCTTCAGACCTCCCGTGTAATAATTTATAGTTCGAAAATCCGCAAAGCTGATAAAAATATTCCACTGGATTTAATTGCAGATTAATTGTGCGAGTAGCGTTTATGTCGGTCATTACTTTCATGTGTACAACATGAGCGATACAATTGCTCTGGTCCGAGGTAAATTAAGGAACCTCGCGAACCACAAGATTTATGCGATACATAAGTGACAACGACTTGGCGAAGAGAAACCGTGCGGTAATATCGCAAATAACTTTGTCCGAGACTAACAGTTTGTCTCAACTCATTCCCGATTAGTCAAACGATAATGTTACATTTCACGAGAAACACTGAATACTATCTCACATTGCATTTTAATTATTCCTTTTACAAGACACTAAGAAATATGTACCTAGGGAGAAACTGGGCGTGTTATATCTCCACTTTCAATTGCTGGATTCTTATTATAATCAATATTTTATGTCTCTATCATACTTGACAAAGGTCAAGGTCTTTTCCATAAGAAACAAAACTAATGAAGAAAAAAAATCGGTTCAAAGAAAAATAAAGAGGTAAAGGAACGGCGATAAATTGGTCTTTAGTAGAAAGGAAGCTTGACGTCTGCGTAACTGTATGTCAAGGGGCGGTCATGCCCATGTCGATGACATAACATAACCGCTAGTATAATCGCCTACATATTTTAGGCTGAAGCCACATTGGCACCCTACTGTGCCAGATGGTTTCATGGAGGATGTAATTTATAGACACCATACGTGTACATTCCAAATAGGTAGGTGTTGCTTTGTAACTTCATCGCTAGCTTTCACTACCTCATTACTCTCTTTGAACTTTAAAAGCAACCCTAAAAATAGTTTAGATTTTCAATGAGATTGGAAAACAGTACAAGAACTATGAAAAATACATTTTATCTAAGATAGGCATGATTTACGCGTATTATCAGTTTTTCTTAAGTTCTGAAATTATTCGATTACACAATGGAAGGAGAGAGAGAGCGAACGCGCATGCGCACAATTCAAAAATGAGACCATAATATTCCAAGGAGTATTATGGGCTCATAATCCTACTGCGCTTATATGCTTTCGCAGCCGCCCATCTACGATTTAAAATTTCCTGTCTTGTTTTCCCTGATTTTACCCTGACCATTTTTTAATTTTCCCTGACCAGTCGTACACAAAGAACAGCATTTTCATCTCTTAACATTTTTAACATCAAAAAGATGGATTTTAGACCATAAAAGATGACTGTTTGCTACATAAGGACGAATTAACAAAACAGTTTAATTTTCGAACAAAAAGTTGGTTTTTGAACAAAATATATGAATTTTTAACCAAACTGATAAATTTCTACCAAAAGAGATACATTTTAAAATAAAAAAGACGAATTTTTAACAAAAAATGGAAAATTTGAATGTTAAGTAAAAACACTCATTTTTAACAAAACGGTTCAACTTTCCACTAAAAGAGATGAATTTTCCGGCTAAAAGATCAATATTTAACCAAAAATGGACGCTAAATTTTTAATTAAAAAAATTAATTGAAAATAAAATCCAATCGTAGAGATGAAGTTTCAGTTTAAAAAATTAATTTAAAAAATACATAAATTTTAGCAACAGGAACCAAAAGTTCAATTTTTAACAAAATGATTGAATTTTCTAAAACATACAAATGAACTTTCCACTAAGAGAATATAAAAGTTCAACGAAACAGTGCATTTTTATCTGAGAATGAATTTATTTTTACTAAAGCAGATGAATACTTTTTAAAACATGACGAATTTAAAAAAAAACTACTTTAATTTTTAATAAAAATTATAACTTTTTAACAAAATTGTTGAATTATAAACCACATAAATAATTTTTTTAACTAAAAATATAACCGTCAAATGGAAGGAAGGCAAATACAAGGTAAATAAATTACGAAGACGAACATTATTTCAGGTTGGCCACTTACTTTTTAAAATATCTTGATTTTTTCTTGACCAATTGATATTCAAGATTTTTTTCGAAATTCCTGACTTTTTTCGGAATTTTTCTGACCAATAAAATTCCTAGACCTTTCTTTGACTTCCAGCTTTACCATGACCTGCGACCACCCAGTAATAATAATCTATATAACTCTGCAATAAAATAATCTATATTGTCAAAAAGAATGTTATTAATTTATTTTTTGCAGTTCGAAAGCATTCTCTGTTCCGTATTAAAGACGTTTCAAATGATTAAAATTCTGTAAGAACTTTTTAAGGCACGTAGCACACTTTTTTGTTGTGAATCATTTAATCTTAATTTGTATCATATTGTTGGGATCAGCTCTCCTTTTATGGTTCATTAACCTTTTTTTACACTTTTTTTTACAATGCTCCTTTATAGAAACATTTTCAAATAAGTGTCGGGAGTAAATATCCATTCGTCAACCCTGAGCATCGAAAAGGTACAAAGGCCTCCTAATACTAGGTATTGTACCTCCAGATAAAGATCAGTGTCCACACAATTTTGGCCCGTGCTAGGGTCAAGGAGGGAGGCTCAATAGCCTAAGAACAGCTTAACGAGATGTCATTGTACCTAAGCCGCAAATCTGCCACACAAAAATTCCTTCCCTACTTGTAAATTCACACATCATTAACTGTCATCGATTACAAAGAGCGTGAAAAGTCAAACGGAACCGGGGAAAAAGGAAATCAAGATTACGTGTCTCTGAAGATTTATTCATCATAAAAAGTATTCGGGTCAAGTAAACATAACTTTTTAGGAATTTGAAAAAAAATCATTTCAGAAGAATATGGTTAGAAGGCACATGTGAGCTGGACTCCCCCCCCCCCCCCCAACATATATCAGTTAACGCGGTGATTACTCAATTTTATGTTTAGTTTTCAAACCATTCCATAGATGCTAACAACGAGTGTAGTGGGTTTCCATCATGTGGCGCAATATCCAACGAAAACAGTAACGTTTGTTTATACACCACTTCAGAAAGAGCGAACATCTAACCTAGATAGCTTCTGTTCACATATTTTAATTACGGCAAAATATGCTTCAAGGCCTTTTATAAAACAAGTTTATTAACAATTTCAAACACAAGTGTAGGTACACATTAACGGTGATAAAAAGAAAAGAATTTCCTTGTGAGTGGCTCAGTCATCTTCATAAAGAAGATAACATTCATTTGCTCTAGCGATCTATTATTTGTCCTAATTTTTTCTTTTTTTATTTAATATGTCCATTTTTCCGTTTATTATTTTTACTTAGTGTTACATGGTACCATGAATACACATGGCACTAGCAATTCCTTATTTGACTGTGCCTAGTTGTCCTGAAAAATTGGCAGAGCTGAAAAAGGTCATCCCCAAATTTCGTGATGACTAGACACTTCTTTCTTATTTATCTCATTTCATAGGTTTGCTTTTATAATCTCTCACGTTACTCACAAATTAATAGGGAAACCCAAATTGCTGCGGCTACTTCCAGTGAAATAGTTTGTGGCCATTTTTACGATTTACTTGGCATTTCTCTGGCTTCTATTAAGTTATATTGCAATAGAGCATGATGTGTTCAACGACGCGTTGAAATCATTTTTATAAGGTTATTCCAACTGCGGCTCTGCACTGATTTTTATCGTCTGGCTGACGCCCTAATGCCGGAAACGTTATTTGCACTAATATATCATAAGCGTTAAGCGTGCTGATAAGCAAGCGTAAAAAGCATCGGATTAGAAAACTAACTCAAGATTTGTTTCATCTTTTAGAAATTTAATCTTTTAACTCGCAAAGGGTTACGCTTTGATTGACAATTGCAGTTGGAAAAATTTGAAGATCAAATTTTTTTGTGTGGAAAATATTGTTGATTTCTGGACTACCGAAGACTAACGCACTTGAAAAATACGACTAATTTCAGCTAAAAACTTACTAAAAGTGACTACTGTTCGCACAAAAAGATGCTGCATTGTGAATACAAACACTTATCTATCTACAAATTTTAATTTAATAATAATTTTAATTTATCGGCTTCCATTTTTAAGATTATATAAAATTCTATCCCTAAATTCGGGGGTGAAAACCAAGGTCACGATTGTTAGAATAAATTTTAGAAGTAATGTTAAGAGAAAGTGTAATATATATGTTTATAAGCTAAATTAACCTTATCTCTTAATTGCAATATTTCTATTTAGATGCTTTTCAATAGGAAGTAAGAATTAGAAAACCAGAAAATTATAAATTAAACCCGGAATCGTAGTTTAATTTTCAATCAATACCATAAACATCGACCAAAAATTAAGAATATTAAAAAAAATAATTGAATCCTTAACCAAAGTAGATCATTCATTTGTTATCAAACAAATGCAATTTTAAAAAAAATATATAAAATTTTTAGCAAGAGGTCAATTTTTGACGAAAAACATTAACTTTTATCCAAGAAGATAAATTTTTTACCAAGAAAAATAAATTTTCAATAAAATACATACATTTTCAACCAAAAATATATATTTTGAATTAAGAATAAAAAAGTTTAATCTCCAGTAAAAAAAAATTATTTGCAACAAGCAAACACAAAACGATTTTACAACCAAACAGTTACGTTCTCCACCAAAGAGATGAATTCAAACTGGAGTACATCACTGTAGTCCACTGGAGTACATCAGTACGCTGTTATTAATTCTATTACTCAACAACAACAAAAGTCATTTTTGACAAAATAGTTGAAACCACAACCAAAAAAGATTATTTTCTACCAAAAAACCAAAAAAGTTGAATTTTTAACCAAAAATGTAATTTTCAACCAAAGAGTTGCATTTTAAGCAAAACAAAAAATTGACTTTCTACCAAAAGAGATGAATGTGTTACAAAAAATTCGAGTTATCAATCTAAAAAATTTAATTTTCCAGACCAAAATTTAAATTAATTTCTAAAAGATAAATTTTTACAAGAAAGATTTCAACCAAATAGTTTCATTTTCAAGCAAAAGAGACAAATTTTCAACCAAAAAGCGGAATATTCAAGCCAAAAAGACGAAATCCGAATAAAAAATATAATAGTAGAATTTTCCCCAAAAAAGAAGAACTGTGAAGTCTGATACCGAATATCATTTTCATATCATAGATTGCTATAACTTTATAGATAGAGCGATTCAATTTTTTTTAATCAAATCTAAAACGAGATCTAAAATGAGATGGTTTGAAGTGATTAAAGTGGGCTTTTCCTTTAAAAGAGGGACTATATAATGAATTTTTTCATTAAAAAGAGTACCAAAAAAAATAGTGACCCAACGCTGATAATTGCATGGATTTGCTGATAATATAAAGTTTTCGTTTAGACTTTAGATGGTTGAGAAAAGAATGATGTTACTTGAATTGCGGCATTACGCATGCATACCATTTGCGCCAAACAAGATGTTATAAAACATTTTGTTTACGACCTTAAGCGGAAATGATGAGTGTAAATTAAGGGGACTAATGCGGAGAATTGGTGCGTTGGACCAACACGAAAGGTCGCACGTGAATCGAGTATACAAAGCGGCTTTGGATTGAGAATGCCGCTAAATGGATGTAATTTAGACCTAACCACATGCTATATGTATATAGGTCGCATCTGGCATTACGATCAAAACTGAGCCGCAATAAGAGGGAGCCTGTTATGTTACTCTGCAGTTTCCATCAATTTCTTCGCGTTCGCGAGCAGCTGTGATGGAGATCAAGAATATCGCCCTCTTGACCTCTCGATTTGGTCGCATAATTGCAAATTCATTTCCGTAACCGTCAACGTGAACGACATCGTTTCTACCGTATCAAAATGGCAAAGGGTTCCGCAAAGAAAATAAAGAACCCTTTCGCCTGAATTACTAATTATGCCTCGAAATTCAATCCTGTCGTAAAGGAACTTTCCGAGAAGGTGAATAGGTTCATATTTCATACAAAGAAATATAAAAGTAGTATTTTAACAGAACCAATCAAAATTAGCAGCAACAAAAAACAGTTTTTAGTTAATTCTTTGCCATCAATAATAAGCGTTCCGTTTTAAACAAAATTTTGCTTCATCATTCGGAATGTTTTGAAATGAATGTTTTCATCTAATACGACAAGCGAGGTTGCAGAGGTCGAATAACTTTTCCCTACTTCGAATGCGCCCTCATGCATGTTTTTTAATTTGCAATTCTGATGCAATGCAAATGCATAAGAGAATTTTTAAGTCGCTCAAGAGTGTAATCGCCTTCTTCAGAGCCTAGTGTTCTTTTTCTAAGAAAACAATTACTTTTTTGTTCTTTTATGAGCAGTTTTCGATCGCTGAAAGAGATTTTAGACAGCTATGATATTAGAGGTAATAAAAGGATAGAAGTTGTAGGGGTAGATTTTCAGAAGGGGCAGAAATAATGGTAATCAGGCACAGTAATCCTTCCGCTATGGCTTGTGCTCATAAAATAAATAAAGAGGGGATGAATAAATATACGGAATGAGATGTTCAGGATGCCTGTACTGTCGTCTCCTATTTCAAAACTACCTTTTTGTTAACCAGCTGAGGGCAGCTGAAACGCCCAACTGCCTATCACCTGCCCTCTGTTCTGACAATGCGGATGATCGAGGAACAGATCTTGCACACGTGAAAAATATTATTTTTAAATTAAATTTCACGCGATATAAATTACCTACTTTGGAAGTTTTGTTCTGTGTGTCAAATTCAGCTCTTCATTTTATCTCACATTTATGAAAAATTTCGCCTTTGTCCTGGGCCTTTTCTTTACGGAAATACCGATTTTTTAAATCGCCTAACAGATTGCTATTTGAAGGATTGATTACACGAGGTAACGAATAAGTGGAAGTTGGCATTTGTAAATGGACTGTGAGAAATTTTAATTTTGAAATATTTAGCCAACATCAACTCAGTTGTTGCCCTGTTTAACTGAATCTCAAAATATCAATATTTCGGGCTATTCTGAAAATCGATATTTTGTTTGAAAAAAGCGAGAGGCCAACGCGATATTTTTCAGAGGGATAAAATAAAGACCTGATTTGCATAAACTGTAAATTCTGCACTTTTTCATTTCTATTTCTATTCATGTTATTCGTCCGCAAAAATGAAGAAAATAACCACAAAATATGAATTTTTAACCCACAAACATGAATTTTCAACAAAAAAGTTGAGTTTTCGACCTAAAAAGTCGATTTTTTTGGAAACATTTGACTTTTAAACTCGAAAAAATGAATTTTCATACAAATTTTATTTTCAACCAAAAAAGATGAATTCTTAACCACAAAAGACGACTTTTTGGACAAAATAGTTGATTTTTCGACAAAATATTAGCATTTTTAAAGAATAGAGATGAATTTTTAACTAAAAATATAAATAGATCTTATAATTAGAAAGAAATAACTGTCAAGCAAAAAATATGACTTTTCTACCAAAAGATGAATTTTTGATCGAATTAGATAAATCTCCGTTACCCGCCGAGTGAATAACACCTACCCCGAAAGGGAAATGGCTTAATGGTGCAATAATAATAATAATAATAATAATCAACCAAAAGAACAATACTACACTTTTTAATATAAAATAATTAAATTTCAACAAAAAACATGACTTTATGAATTTTTAATCCAAAAGGAAGCATTTTGTATCCAAAAAGTTGAAATTTCAACCACAAAGTTATTTTTGAGCCCATAGAGATGAAATTTTAACAAAATACTTAAATTGTCATCAAAATAATACAATTTTTCACAAATAAGTTGAATGTTTATAATAAATTTATTTTCAAACAAGCAGTTGCATCTACAACCAAATAGTTAAACTTTCAAACAGCAGCGGCGAATTTATAGTACAAAAGAACGAATTCTGAGTCAAAAATGTAATAGGAGATTTTCCAACAAAAAATAGTAGGTGTTTCTTGTTGGGGTCTATTACTTCATTTCTTATTTTAGCGAAAAACACGAGAAATAGGGAATGTTTTTTGAAAACAGGTGAAAAAGAGGAATTCTTTCGAAAATGGGGGAAAATAAGAATTCTTGAAAAAAGGGGAAATAGGACAAAATGGAAAACAGCGTAAAGTGAGCGTAGGAATTAATTCAATTTTTACTCTAGAGTTTTTTTCTATTCAATAATTCACAGACATGTGACATTTTGTAAAATCTGATTTATTGCCTATGTTGCAGGTGACGGTGGACCTATATCAGGGGGACACAGAACTATTTTGTCTCTCATATTTTTCACTCACTGTTTTGTCACGCATGAGTTAACACGACACATCTCCCGAAGCTCATCTCACCAATCCCCGCGGCGGGGCTTGAATTCTCGGAAGAACTAACTCCAGCGGCACTATCTCCGGGGTTCACTGTATTTCTAAGTTCCTCACTTTTTCCCCAATTTTTCAACTTTAGCAACAATCTCATCATTAACTCTATTTCATTCTCTCTTCAAACTCGATTTCAATAAGTTCTGATTTAAAAAAAAGCTCAAGACGCGTCAATGAACATTACTATCAATATATTAACAGCAAGAAATGATCGGATTACATAAACTTATAATTAACCTGTTTTTAAAGTTGAAAAAATCAGGAAAAAAGGAGAAACTTCTAAATATTTTCGATTATAGCTTCGTGATTTTTAACCCTGATAAAATAAACAATTTGTAGATAAAAAAATGAATTTTTTACCGTAAAACGAAACAAAATTTAAATCAAATAAAAAAATGATAGAATTATGAATTATTATATATCCGCACCTAACAAAAAACGAGTTTTTTACCATAAAATTAGATTTTGGGTGTGTATGAGAAGTTTCGCATATGAAACTTTTATAATTCCACACAATATTACCCAATTCTACTGCATTTTATAAAAAAAGTTATTTTTTTCACTTCAATATAATGGAATTGAAGAAGTACCTATCCCTTTAGCTGGTTGCAATAAATAAAATATCTGACTCGTCACCTTCGGAAATTCAATATGTTTACATTGCAATTGTGGGATTGCAGACGACTGGAGAATCAAGAGGGGCCCGCGGGTTGACAAGAGTCACCGGAGTACTTATATAGCTACAGTCATAGTGGCTGGCTGGCTTGCTTGCTTGCTTGCTGGCTGGCTGGCTATACCTACCGTATGTATCTCCGACACACCCAACCGGATGTGCGGCAGTCCTATACCACCACCCACACGTGCATGCTTCATTCTTAGTATGGATGCAGTCACACACAAGTAAAAGGAACTCCTCACGAATGGAAGTGATTCTGACTACTACACTCTTACACAAGAGTCCAGAGACTAAGCAACATATGTCCTATATATGCATATACATACATATATACCTATGGCGATCTATATGTAATAACCAACTTGCATCTCCACACTCCATACGGTCTTTGTACTCGCTCAAAGAAGGCACTGCTCGTGATTAAGAGTGAAAGTAATATTCCCCGCGCAAAACCGACCGCGACCATCCGACAACTTGCTGATCCTGTCAAGACGACAATTATGCGTGCAACGAGCTCTGACATTTGACACCAATTGCTACGAAATCTATCTTCCTATTCAACATTCTTCCTAATTCTAATTTGATCTATACAGGTATTACAAGTGCGAAACTAACCTTCAATTCTGTGGAAATTCAAGGCTTTTATTGTTAAATTTTGTAGAAAATGCTATCTCTAAATAATCTAAATCAGTTGAAATTTCACTGATTTAATTAGTGATTGAAAATCTCATTGACGAATAAGTGATTTGAGACTTTTCACTAATCAATTCAGTAATCAGTCCACTGCAAATTCAGTAATCATTCCACTGGAGTACATCAGTAAGCTCTTATTAATTCTATTAGTGAAGCGGCATAACCTATACTATGTAATATGCATTTTACTATTTTTTAGGATATACACTACGTACAATCAATCTCAAAAGTCGACAATCTTTAACATGATTTATAAAATCGACAAAAATAGATCTATTATTGATTTCTGGAAATCTTGACGGAAGCTTTTAAGTGTACTTTAGTAAATATAATTCAGGTTAAATTTTTTATCTAAAACATGCAGAACAACCGCTCTTTTTCTGCCCATGGAGCGGCAGTAAAATATCACTTTATTGTACGGCTACAAGCGGCACATAAAGTGCAGTAAGGAGGTTGAAGTAAGTGAGCGTAAAGTTGGTTTGTACTCAGATAAATTTCAACTTTGCTGCCTAGGTACATAATGTACTATTATTTAAAAGTATTTATTTAGAGTTTTTTTTCTTTCTCTTTAGGGAAAGCTTACAATTTTTATTCAATTCTAATGATAAAGGCCTCATTTTATTATTTAAAGGATTATTTACAATTTTATTCAGGTGGTAATTAAAAATTAAACTATCACTGTTTATAAAAATAATAATTGTATGATTACTAAACTAATTTTTTAAATAAAATTCATCCAAATGGGAATTTAGAGAATCTTTCGTAGAATAAAATGAGACCTTCATCATTCGGATTAAACCAAAATCATAACTTTTCCTTAAATAGAAAGAGAAAATAAACCAGTTAATATTTACTGTTAAATAAACAATTTCAGCCTGCATTTTCTTTCTGAAGTTTGCTTATAAGCCTCTGTCAAGATTTATAGAAATTAATGAAACATATCATTTTGCCGATTTTATGAATTATTTCAAAGATATGCAACTTTTTAGATTGATTGTACCTATTTTACATCCTTAAGGGGTGTCTGCAGTCATTTAAAATTGTTATTAGCGTTGGTACTTTAATTTGAATTACATGATAGCAATATGCTTTTAGGATTAATTAAATCTCTCGCTAAATGAAGAAGGTACGAGTGCTGTCAACTATTGGTTCACAATATTTCTTTAGTACCTATTCAATCAGTGAACTTTATTCTCTGAATGAATAAGTAAATTTTCACTGGTTATTAGCAACCGGATTCTAGCTATTTGAATCCGTGAGATTTCACTGATTCAGATTTAGCGACTTGATATTTGTTGTTGGCTTTAGGGTCGGGTGAATTGAAAACAATTAAATTGTTTCCCATCTAGAAAATTATCCGGTCAGACTTGTATCCTGTTAGGGATTGTCTAGATAATGATTGTTACATTAAAAAAAGTCAGTATTAAAAATTAAAAATTAAAATTAAAAAAAGTATCTTTTCCTCACCATCGAATACTGAATAACTCGACACATAGGAAAAATTGTTAAGTGTCTCGACCAAAATTGTATTTGTACATTTCCAAAAAGAGACAGGGTGCTCAAAAGTATCAAACGTGAAAAGTGAATACCAAGAAATATAAAAGTATATTTGACAAAAAGAATTGTTCTCTTATTTTTTCTACAGAAATGGTCATTTTGACGAATATTATTTTTATTTTTAAGTTTTAAGGTGAAATATTTAATAGAGAATTTATCAACAAGTACATGACTTTTTATTGCAAGTAAGATAAAATTGAACCCCTTGCGTAAGACTCGTAAAATATCAATTTTTGATAGATGTAAAAATAAGTAACAATATAAGTATATAAATGCAATAAGAACGGTTTCGAAAATATTCAGTAACCGCTTCCGATAATGAAATAAAATAAAATAATAATTAGCATTAGAATCTAGCAATATCATTACAAGAATTTTATTAAATATAAGCAAGTTTGTGTCGTATCGTGAATGCTAATAAATTTAAATAACTTCTGTTCAAAACTCTACTGAATTCGAGAAAATTTCTTTGATAACTTTCGTAAAATTCAAACATCTTTTAATTAATTCTAACAAATTTAAATTAACTTCAGGAAGTTCTAGCGAATTTACACACAAGTCAGTTCACAAATGTCTGTTCTAGACTTGCAAGAAAGTATAACAAATTTTACGATAGTTTCGTTACTTCTGAGAAAACTGTCTACATTTTAGGACATTAGGGTATTGCAATAAATTTAAGTTAATTCAATTGGTTTACACAAATTTAAGAGAAAATGAATCGAAGAAAAATATAAGGAATTCGTTGAAATTTAAAAGAATAATAGCGAATACAATGGAAGTCAGCGGAATTCACGCGAATTTAGGGAAATTCAAACGATTTCTAGAGAATATAAGAAAAATCAAGTTAGTTCAAGAGAATTCAAATGAATTTAAGAAATTCAAGTTGATTGTAGAGATTTTTAAAGAATGCAAGAGAATTCCAAAAAGTTTAAAGGAATTTACGCGAATTCAGGATAATTCAACGCAATTCATGGAATTTTGGGGAATCCAAGCGAGTTCTAGAGAATTTGTGCATGATCAAGCTAGTTCTTGACAATTAAAATTTGTTTGAAACTGAATTTAAATTCAATTATATAGTTTAATTCTTTACTATTATCCTTTTAAATTTCATCCAAAGTCTTTGAATTCTTTAGAATTCTCTTTGATTCATTTGAGTTCCCTTGAATTCAGGTCAATTCTCTTAAATCCGCTAAGATTAAATTAAAATTCAGTTTCAAAGAAATTTCAATGAATTCATCAGAATTCGAGAACAATTATTTACCATAAATAGAAGTATAATTGTAGAATTTTATACTCTACAGAAATAGATGAATTTTCTGTTACGTTACTTATGTACGCGTACATAAGTCCATTAAAAATGAAGAAAATGATCCCTATTTCAAAAATAAAGAAATGATAACTTAATTACGCATATCGTTTTTAAAAAGAGCTCTTTTTCCTTTTTTCTGAATTTCTTGCGATTATCTGAAAAACGTGTCTGACTTATCGCAAAAGTAAGGTTATCGTTGCATTCAGACTTGAAAAATACCTCGAAATCATTTATCACTTGTTGTCCAAACAAATTCTACACCTATGTATACAGCGGTTTGTGATTTTTCAAAAAACGCGTGGGCAAAAAATGGAGGTCGGATTCGAGTTCAGCAGTAAAAACTACTTCGGAAATGACAGCTTCCATTTGATGGATATACAGTTCGAGTTCTATTGTATTTACCACTGAAATGATAAATTCTCCAAAGTCCAACCAAAAAGGCAAATTTTTTAAATGATACCTCCGCAAATTCAGCGATTAAATCTTTAGTACATAACAATCATTTAATATTTCCTAAACTTTGAGTCGAATAGTCTTCATATGTTACTCAGATTATACCAGATTATATTATAGAATATACACATAAGGAAATTTTGCCCTTTTTGAAATATTTCTAAACTTTTTATGCTAAAGTTAAATTTAACTGAAGCAACAGTGAACTTGTCGAAATGGTTTAAAATGTTTAGTGGACGTTCACTAAGGCCTAGGGTGTTGTTACATTCATTCAATAAATCTTTCGTAACAACGCACCTCACAAATTACGTTCCGTCCTGATTATTAATTCTAACCTTGAACATAATGCGAGCGTGATACTCTATTTGAAATCTAAACCCAAGATTATGAAATAACGACTACATTACCATGTTTACAATACAAAAATACTCGACAAAAATACTAGATCAGTTCCGGCATTACGTTCACTCCCGGAAACCTAGAATCGTTGAAAATAGACTCTTTCATTTGAATACAGAGAGATTTGACTGTGTAATCCAGTTTTCGACTAACACATTAAGTTACCAAATGAATGATACAATAAAACGTCAGTAATACGCCAGAATACTCAAACCATACGTTTCTTATTTTAATTCTTCAGCAGCCTTTCTAATTTATTTAATACCTCTTCTCGATCTCTGCTGTCACTTTTACGAGAATCTCCTTAGCATCCCTATAATTTGGTCAGAAATGGGTTGACACTAAACCTGTCAGCATTCTCAAAAACGAATAGGAAGGAGTGCAGAAGTCAAAATCTGAAGGTTCAATGTTTTTTTCTGGGATGTGGCATTGGTCGTAAATCACTTCATTTCGTGCAGGGTTATTCCACGAAGCGGAAACTCCATGATGCAAAAAATACAGCGAGGAAGATTCCGCACATGGATCTCAGCGTTGTAACTCAAAATGCCAGGAACACTCGAACAGGCGCCGCACATTTCCAACTCCAGGCATCTCTTTTCCTCTCTTGTGTATTTTGCATTTGCAGATTTTATCGGCGATGGAATGACCACATATACGCGAACTGATTTCTATGCTACGACGAGACCAGATTGTTCACCTGTTACTCAGCCCGCGCACGAACTATGCTCGTTGAAACGTTGAATAATTCGCCAGATTCCGCGAAATTCCAAGTAGAAACTTATTACATCCACATTTTCATAAATGAATATCCCGATTTTCAAGTCTCGACGATTTCACGCGAGAGATGAGAAGTTTATAGCGATTGGGAATACGATTAGAAAAGACGAACATTTCTTGAGTTCAGGCAGGTTCAACGTTTTTGAGAAGTGATTCTGCAGATAATGTTACAGTGGAAATGGGAATATAATCGAGAAATCGTGGGAAATTTATGCATTTTTCAGGTCATATATCGTATGCACTTATTGCATGCAAATTACAGGGAGACCGAAAAACATCTTTTTCAAAATTCTCTGTTTTTCCCTGATATTTACCTGATGTTAACGAAAAAGATTTTAGATTAAAATTTAGTAATTTCAAAATTTTTTTATTTCCATAAAAGGACTTTTTTGCCAAATAATATGATTTTTTAGTCCCAAAAGAAGAATTTTCAAAAAACAATTCAATTTTTTACCCAAAAAGATCAATTTTAAACAAAATACTTGAACGAATTTTTTAAAGATTATAGATTTTTTAGCCAAAAAAGAAAAAAAAGTCAATTTTGAATTTTCAACCTGAAAATATAAATTTACATCAAAAAAGTTCATTTTTAACTAAATTGTTGTACTTATATCCAAAAAGTTTTGAATTTGTACTAAAACAGATGTATTTTTAAGCCAAAAAGGCGAATTGTGAACTAAAATTATGAATCTTTAACTGGAATAGTTACATTTTCAGGTTAAAAATAAATTTTTAACAATAAAAAACAGAATTTTTAAGCAGAGATGAAATTTCAACTGAAATGATGAATCTTCAACCACAAAAAAATGATTTTCAAAAATGTGGTTTAACATTCAACCACAAAAAACGAATTTTGAACAAAATAGTTGAAGCCTGAGCCAAAGAAGATTAATTTTCAAATAAACAGTCCGTTTTTAAATGAAAAAGATGAAGTTTCTACCAAGCGATATGAATTTTTAAAGCAAAAAGATAATACAAAAAAAAATGTAATTGAAATCTCAACAGCAAAATAAAAAATTTCAAAAAAAAAGTTAGTTTTCGACCGAAATAGTGGAATTTCCAAACCAAAAAAGACGCATTTTTAATCAAAAAGAATCGCTTTTTAACAATATTGTTGATGAATCAACAAAATAATAAAATTTTTTTATAAAAATATCAGTATTAAAAATAAAAAATTAAAATTAAAAAAAGTATATTTTCCTCATCATGGAGTGAGCCTATGGGGGCCCCATAATCGGATACACAATAACTCGACATATAAAAAAAAGAATTTTTAAGTGTCTCGACCAAAATTGTATTTATACATATCCAAAAAGAGACACCAAGAAATATAAAAATATTTTTGACGAAAAGAAATGTTCTTTATTTTTTTTTTGCAGAAATTTTCATTTTGACGATTATTATTTTTATTTCTAAGTTGCAAGACGAAAGCAAATAAAAAATTTTTAACAACAAAGTTAGTTTTCGACCGAAATAGTGGAATTTTCAAACCAAAAAAGATGCATTTTTAATAAAAAATAATCGCTTTTTAACAATAATGTTGATGCACCAACAAAATAATAAAAAAATTTTAATTAAAATATAATTGCTCAGAATAATCAACTGCAAAAAAAATAGAAACCGAAATACAACACAAATAAATTACTGAATGGAATATTATGTGAGGGTGTTTCCCTAACGAGTTTTTCAATGTTCCTAAGCATTAATTTTCAAAAGCTAGAACCCTAATACTGTAAAATTTTAAATAAAGTATTATAATTAATACATTAATTTTATTATTTAATAATAACCATAAATTTATTATCCTTCACAGTTATTTAAAGTATATGTTACAGAAATTTCCTGACCTTTGCAGGATTTTCTTTCAAAACTCCTGACTTTTCACTAATTTACGGGTTATCCCTAACCGTGGGCTACGTTACCGCCCTGAAATGTTTTCTTTGAATATAAAATCGGTTGTATAATCTTGTTATTATGAATTCTATAGACGGCAACAAAATGTTAGATATCGAAGGACGAAATCGAACAATGGATTATCACGCTTATTTGCTTAACGGAAGTAATACCTAGTCATTAAATTATTTGATAGGATCACGTGTTCGCGTGTAAGTCCTATACTGAAACTGAATTGAACACGGAACCTATATAGTTTTCGCAGCGTAAGCAAATTATAGTTCAGTCGCCATTCACGCTTGTCTGCCCCGTGTAACGAAGAAACGCTTATTCACAGAGCAACAAGTGGAATGTATATAGTCGACAATACAATACGAATTCTCTCTGTGTGCCAATATTATAGTTTTGATTGCCATCGATACCAATGAGAGTTTGATAGCTTGAAGAAAGATTAAATAGTAAAGCATTATTTTCTATTTTGTTGCTAACTCAAATTATTTTAATAATTTACTCAAATTTCCTAGAACCTTTGTAAATTTGGTTAAGCACTTATATCGATGAAAAGAAACTGAATACATTTAGATCTCATTTCCCAGTATATCCACTGAAAAATTAGCATACATAAATTTATGTTAAGAGTAAGTGCGAAGAGAACTATAAAATTCTACTTTTCTCATGAGAAATCTAAGTTTTCATACCACAGATCCAAGATCTGAATCTCAAGGAATAAACCACACTTTCTGTCAAGGAAGAAAATCTGGAGACCAGGTGGAACGATTAGATTCTCACTGCGAATGATAAAATCTATAAAATTCTCTTCCTAGCTGCTTTCATCACAGAAAATAGTCTAAAAGGACGAGCCAAGCAGAAAACATTTGAGCCAAACACCCCATATCTTATAGTAAACGAAAGTACTGATCCCATGATATATTGACTTTATACAAAGGATTATCACACACTCTGCAGTCCCCATCTTCATAATTCTCTTCACAACTCCTATAAAATATGAAAATTCCCGCGTCTCGGAAGCCCATACCACATCCTGGGATATCCTATAGTAAAATCTTCTATAAAAAATAAATCAACCATACTTGAGCGTTAACGAGATTTCGATAAGGCTGCCAACAAGCGGAAATCTTGGTCACTTTTTTATTTTCCCCATAATTTGAAACGTGCAAAGGATACTTTGGTAGATGATGTAAACAAGCCACTCCTGGCGTAAAACAAGTTTTTATTATCGCGTACTTACCTCGCGGCGTTTTAACTGCCTTTCCACGAAGAAGATATCTACAATGTTTCCTTTACTCGAAACTCGAAAGATTCGGATATGCGTGTTTTATATTTTTAAGAGAGGGGAGGGGGAGGCTAATTTGGACCCTCAGAAGCCCTTTCTGTTTTTACTGCTTACTTGGGAGTTAAGTAAGAATACGAGAGGGAAAGTAATCAAAACGCGAGGCATAAAAATCAGGTGACATAAACGGATTCAATGTCTTTCTCCCGCTTATCGAGCGACTCTCACTTCATCCTCGCGTGCAGTAAGTAGAAATGCGTGTTTAAGAACCGTATTTT
Source organism: Druon quercuslanigerum (assembly GCA_010014905.2). NCBI lineage: Eukaryota > Metazoa > Arthropoda > Insecta > Hymenoptera > Cynipidae > Druon > Druon quercuslanigerum. The sequence goes on from JAAAKG020142924.1 coordinate 42,097, forward strand.
CATCGCCTCAGGCTTTACGTCACGATATAAAAATTTAGGGCTCATCGGAAGGATAAACTGAGTGAAGAAATCAGCCGATGGCGATTTTACTTCGATACCATGGCCCACCCACTGGTGTAATGAGTGCATTATGCAAAGTCTTTTCTGGATTAATAAAATTTAAATCTTTATGTGAACTTCAATCTTGATTCATTTATGATCTGCCTTAATATCTGCCTTTCTGACTATTTAGTATTCTCATTCTTACACGATTAAAAAAAAAGATCAATTTTGAAGATACCTTCAAATATGATAAATTATGCAGTTTTTCCTTTATGCCGTATGTTATGTTTCAAATTTCCGCCTCTGGATGATCTTATGAATGTTAAAAAATAGAATTGACCTTAGCGTTAATCTTATAATCTTCTTTAACCGAATGAACATCTTGGGTAAAGTAGCAAACCGCAAATGTGTTTGGCAAATGAATACATTTCCCGTACATATGTAATTTACGCACGAGATGTACTTGTGTGTACATTCGGTCAAACGACGTGTTTTCTAACTTTGTGTACCTTGTGTTAGAGCACAGAGTTTACTCAATCCTAGTTCGCGGAATGGGTCTGCGAGCTAAAATGAAGAAGAGTGTATCCATGATGGGTAAAGTGGTAGCGACTCATGATACAGAAACACAGATACACAGATGTTCTTCGGAGTTGGCCGGGCTTTGGGAGAACAGCTTGTGGTGACGTCGCACAAGCATGACGCATAAGCATAAACACGTGCCCTGCATACATCCTGCCCTCGATGCTCCCAGTCCCAGCTACTTTTGAATTTATCATTCAAAATTAATTTCTCCCCACAAGATGTTAAAAAATATGCTGCTTTTAGCGCATTTAAATCGAGAACACATCATACAATGATGCACATCAAGAATTCTAGAATTTCTATTACAGACTAACAAATGAGAACCGGTTTCTTAGTGCCATTCGTGAAATTAGCCAAGGGGCTTTGCTAAAACGGATGCGCCCACACAGCGGAAAAGGAAGACCCGGTCGAAATATGAAAGAAGGATAAAAGGAAACCCAAGAATGACGAAGTGACAGAAAAGAAGAAAGAGGAATACTCCATGGCAAAACATGTTTCAGAGTCGCATATACCAGTATCGTGTGTCAAGTTCAATTTGTTGTACACACGCTCAGTTTCCCACCAGAGATGCCCAAGAAACAGACCGATGGCCCGATGATCGATCCTCTCGAGATGGTGGCGAGGAATAATAATAAGATTCTACCACATTAAAATACTTAACACCGAGGCTTGTCGCATCCAATAGGACATCCGTAAAAAATGTGAGATTCTGATTTCAACCACTGATGAAGAATTTCCATCATCTCAATTCAATTAATCTTAATCTCTTATTGAAAATATTTGACCGCATATGATTTGTTCTTCGCTTGTTCTATCTTCATTAATGATCATCCAAGAGAATACCCCTGCAAAAATATTCGACTGATTACAGTTACTGATGATGAATTACCATGATTATCTCAATTCACTCAATCTTAATCTCTGAATGAAGATGCTTTACCGCATAAGATGAATTTGCGGCATCTTCGTTCATGATGAAGAGATGTTCTATCTTCATTAAGTATCGTTACCAGAGATGAGGTTTCGATAAGCCACCTGAGACGTTTTACGTACTGAAACTAAATATTTCAAGTATAGGTGCTGGTTAGAAGCTCTTCATGGGATAAAACAAATAGCGAGGATCCGATGGGAAAGGGAAAAATGAGCGTTCGGAGAAGGAAAACCGTTATGGCAAACGTCAAACGATCTGCACGTGATACGAAGACTCGACCCGATCGAGCCTCATGACCCTTGCAAGAAACTATGAATCATCTATAACCCACAGCTTGTCTTGTAACATCGTTGCCTTCGAATCCAAACAGTAATGAGAAGCGCCCTCCAGCTCTTCAACATGACTTTTCCTTTCTCTGGCAATGCAATTTTGTCAATTTTTCAAGCCATTTATATTCTGCACAATTTATATAACAAACAGTTGGTGCTGAACAATTGGTCTTCCTAACCTTTTTACCAGTTCCAACTACTTTTTTAATTAGCTCTCTGCTTGACTACAATAACAAGATAAATGATGTCCTGACTCAATAAACTGATTCTGATAATTAATCACCGCTCGTCACATCAATGACGACCAAGGTTAAATACCATCTTTCTGAGTCATCACTTTCTTATTCATGAAAGGTATTTTATTCAAATATAGAATATAAAGAAAGAGAATAAACTTACATTTACTTTCGCGAGGTATAATTCCAGTTCCTTGTAAGGATCCATCTCCTCTTTTGAAGACTCATCAGGAAATTTCTCACTGTTAACACCACTTTCCACGATTTTCAATCGATTTGCACTCTTTGAGGGCGAACCCGACACTTCACTTCCTGTCGATCCATTCACCCGATGGACTCCATTCTCGCGCACCGTCTCCATTTTTCGTCACCTTATGGAACACATTTCCGTTCTCGCCTGCAACAAGAAAAAATTTGTTTTGTTAAAAAAAGTACAGTTGGGTCATCATCTTACTGAAGATGAATAATATGTATGAATATATGCTAAGTCATTTAAGAAGCGATTCGCAAATCAAAAGTGTAAAAGTAGAAAGTCACCTAATGAGTTTAATTATGGAGAAGGGAGAACTGTTCAACAACCCTATTATCATTTGAAAGTCTACGACTGCAGTAATTGCAGTAATATTCTACTCGCAATATAGTGTTTGCAATTTCAGCGAAAAAATACCAGCATGTCTCTACCTATTTTTCGAACTTTTTACAGCTTTGATCTTTGTTCCACGACACGTGTTGGAATGATAAATCACCCTTGAAATGCACTGCGAAACGGGAGTAAAGTGAAATGCCGTTAAAAAGTTAAAACAGAACACCATGTCATCGCAGTCGGGTTTACGGTGTAATTAACAACAGCGCACTTTTTCTTGAGTCCTGAGTCCGAAGACTCGGGCACATTCCTTTTTTCAAGTACTTTAAAAGAAGTAAAACAGCCACCTGCGCTGTTATGATCTCGTATCGTTATAATTAGAAGCACCATGCGTTAGTCACGAGGGCTAATTATATTTTCGCAGATAACTCTTGCCATCTGCGGAATACCAACATGGGACAGAATAGCTTTGTGGGCTCGAGGCGAGAAAGATATCGTCTGAATTAGTAATGTGACGATGCCACATTTTCACACCGGGTTAAACAAAAGCCTTGCTGTTAAAAACGGCACGTACTGGTGCCAAATCTGGGCCAGAATAGATAAAGATGAGTCGGATTATAAACCTCTTTATAAAACTAATTATGTCATCAAAACGATAATAATATTCTAGCATCTATATAAAGTACATTTATGTAAAGTATCTATTAAATGTACTTTTAATATCTCACAAAAAAGATGTAAGATTTTGAGATCATGTGTTTCAAAAATATTTATTTCTCCTAATAATTTCTAGGGATCAGAACAATTCTTCTAAAAAACAAGATGTAATTTCTGTCTCGGTCTCTGAGATATCCAAGAGGATAAGGTAAAGGTGGTGATCGGTTATGTAATACAGAAACTTCTCATTATCATAAAGGGTGTGAAATCCCTGATCGTTGGTCGATGAACTCGTGAGTATTCAATGAGCTGAAAGCTAAATCCTCAAGGAGCGTTTTGCAAACTGCAAGTTATCCTCCATTACTATAAGGGCCCCATAAAAGAAGCAATTTGTGTCAGGGATAGTCAGCGCGAAGCGTCGTCACCTCGTCTAGATACATATTAGATTTAAGATTTCGATTAGCGCGAATGCGACGTTTCACTTCCTGGTGCCGATGGACCTGTATAGCAATTATCGTCATTCGCGTAAAATGGATCTTAGAAGTCGGGACCTGGAACTCACATGTGCAGATACTTTGTACTTCCCCGGGGCGAGGAGTACGCGTTCAGACTGGTTAAAGGCTCTGAAAGCCAGAGCGTAAAGTGGCCCGAAGCTATTTTATAGTTTGCACGGCTCTGACTCGTATGCACTGCTCGTGAAGGCATTGTAGTTTATCTTGCGGTAAACAAGCCGTGCACCAGGAAAGGCCGTGTTACGTAAGGTTAATTGCGGTCGTTCAGGTTGCCGTAGCTTATGCGGGTGCAGTATCAAGTGAGATCGTTATCAGCAGACCTTGATCTCACGCTGATAGTTCACCGATGTCGTCCACGCGAATTCCTTCACATCATAACACACACTATTACATCGATGCTGCCCGAAATAGATTCCCGACTATATTTAGATTTCCTTTTATCTTCCTGTCTATTTTGAATTCCAGAAGGAAGCTGATCTAGCTTTAACAAATTTCGCTATCATCTATTCGCACATTGCTATCATTGTAGGATACTAAATCCAAAAAAAAAAACCAATTCCAAATCCGAAATCAGATGAAAATATTGTACATAATTAGCATCCATAGATTTACAACTATTCAGTCGAACAAACTGTACTTATAGAGAGTACAGGTACATTTTAGATTCTAATATAACTCACAGATCATGGTCTGAATGAAGAAACTATAATGAGTGAGCAATGCATTTTTTCAATTTCCTCTAAATAATTTTCAGTGAAGTAAGGACTTCTATAAATGATAGTTTGACATTTATGTCAAGGTGAGTTCCTCACTGAAAGAAACATAGCTAAATGGTCATGCTTTGTCAAGGGAAACTAATTGCAAACGAGACATTGGAATTGAACGGAAATTCTTGAAGACAAGTGAAATGTATAGTGTTCCACAGCTAAAGGATGTTTGAATGAAAGAAAAAATCTGAATCTGTACTCTCTAGTCAAGTTTCTCGTCAAGTATTTACGTTATTATACCGAAATGTTAATACCAACCACTTCTAAATTTAAGTATCATAAACACCTCTCCAATTTCCAAGATTAGCAATTCAACAGAATGCTGTTCATGAAGGGTTGGGCCGGATGTTTCGAAACACGAATTGCAGAGTACATTGTCCTCGGAATGAGCCTATTTATTCCACTCTGAAAGTTCCCTGCTAACACGAACGTTCTTTTCCGTAAGAATATCGTTCTTTAGTGACAGAGGTCGTTGACATGATATTTCAATGAGTGACCCTCATGCATATTAAAATATAGAGAATGCGTTCATGAAACTATCAATACTCATACAAAGACACTGAAACTGTAAGATTTGAATATACAGGATTTGTCAAAACTATAAACGTAGTGGCAGTGAAATTTTGACCTCGACTTTGACAACTAAGGAATTTTGATAGGTAAGAATGTGTCTGCAGAGTTCAGAAGTGAATAGTCATGATTAACAGGTCATTGCCTTCTGTTTCGCACAATAAAGCCTTTCTCTGTGGTTTCGACTCTTCTCGCTACCGTATCAGCACACTTCCTATCATCATTGTAAATTATTCAAATTAGAAAGAACAAATAATACTCGTACATGTGAAAGACGAAAAGTGCATGTTAAAAAAGAACACAATTTTCTATACTTGCAATGAATATCTTCACTTTTGAAAAAGATGATAAAACTACATAAGATTCTAAATTCTACAAACTAAAAAAATATTCGCGAAATCCAGAATAATTCATGAGTCAAAATAAAGAATTACGCTATCTTCATCTCTGAGCAAACTAGCAACAATTATTTGTTTAAGTATTAACTCTTTGTTGTTGACTGGGTCGAACGGTTGTGGCGCCACTGGTATCGGCGACATTTTTAATTGCGTTGGAAGTTATCACTGTTATGACTTTTCCGATAAACTAATGAGAATGAAACTATCGCACACGACTCTCGAGTCTTGTTGAAGAATTCCTTTTTATATTACAGAGAAGTATTTTTGATTAAAAAATGTTAATTAGAGAAAGTCAAGAATGAAAGATGATTCACGAAAAGTCATTAGATAGATTATAATTATTGTGAGAGATTGGAAGAATTATTGTGGGATTTAGAAAATCTACAGCTATTATGAGGTTTGTCAAATGCTAAAACTATTTACAGCTTTGAGGACGAAGCCTTGATGGAAAAGGAAGGGAAAATGTCTTGAATACAATTTTCTGTGGTTTTAGAAACGGGTTTCCGTTGCGAGTACGGTGCGTTTCGAATATGGGCGACTAATTGTAATTAAATGCAGCCGCCTTTGTAAGCGTTTGAATGACAAATGCCGTGATATCAAGTAATTAGAAGTACACGGTACGTCCATTTCGTAGTAAACGTTCACCCGAGCCAATAAAGCACTTTCTTCCCTGATTATTTCGAAAACATGTACAACCTTTCGCGATAAGAGTGGTCATTACTGGAACCTTAAACGAAAGCCGAAGCTGTAACGTAAAATCTCTTTCTTTGGGTATCAACATCGGCAGTCAGCTGGGTTCACGCGTTAAGCGTTCAAACGGTATAATCCAAATGATTACAGCTTACGTCTCCATTGAGTCTTGCCCACTAAAATTGTATCCTATAAACTGCATTGAGTGAACGTAAGATAAGCGAATGTAAAATGTTGAATGTAAAATTTCTTTCTGATAAGTGTTATGATATGTGGAGACAGAGTAAGTGGCGACTTCATAATCATTTCCGATTACAATGTGTGTTAATTAGAGGGGCGTCAATTACAGGGGGAATTCAATTTGTGTCGCTGATAGGTAATGGACATATATCTCGCAACGTCCGTCAAAACGTTCGAGTTCCATGTCTCAAGAGCCTATCTAGAAGCATACGCATTGCTACGCGAATTCAGTCTCCATTTGCTTCCTTTTGCATGCTCTGTAATCATTGCGTTGAGTCGAGCGGCACGAGAATGACTGCCGACAATTACAAAACGTTACAGCTGTCAAGAACGGCGCTGCTTTGCCACGCCAATTAACGCTGTCATATGAAACTCGAAACCTCCTGATGGACAAGTAAATGAAGGTTGGAATGTTTGAGGTATCAAAACATTTTTGGTTCCATTTACAAATTTGATTGACTGGGACTGGATGCATTTGCTTAGAGATATTATCCTGAACATGCTAAAAGAAAATAGGATTGACTGAGAAGCAACTGCCACACAAGTATTCGGCAAATAATCGGAATGCACCGACAATGAAATTTAGAGTCATGAAGACTTATAATTGAAAACTATATAGTTATCTGACAAAATTCGAAGCATTGCGACAGGAAGGACTACTATTTTGTGTTTTGGAATTAAACATGATATCTTGTCTAAATTAAGAGAAGAAAATTGTTAATGGGTGGGCACCGTGGTTTCATTAATCTAAATGAAACGCGAGAAAATGAATGTTTGCACTTAAGAATAGTAGTTGAAAAGGTACTAATTTGTGCATTCGGTGAATCCTTGAAATGTCGAACCATTTATTATTTAGTGGAGGCGGAGTTCATTTAGAATCGCTTGACGCCCGCTAAACACTGTAGGCATCGAACCTAGTCTTGGGCAACCTACCAGCCTACCAGCTTGACTCTTTCCATTGAATCTCATAGCGGCTTCCTCGCAGAGCGAGGTTGTAACAAGGCCTTGCAAGGTTACCTGTTTCCAGCGATAGAAAGGAACCTTGCTTGAACCCAATCAAAAATCGGAGCAACATTGCAATTTTTCTTCAAAATTTAACTAAAAAACTAAAATTGAAGTCGGATTTTAATAATTCATTTACTAATTCATCAGAATTAGTTAATTTTTCCTCATTCAAGTAGGGTTAAGCCATTCACGGAAAATATTGAAATAATAATCAAGTGTTTAAATTCGTAAGGTACAAATTTGAAATTTATATCCGAATACATGAATTATAAAATTGAACGATCATTTGTAAGTATAAATTCTAAAAGCTATAAATATTTTTCACTCGTTCATTATTAAACGATTACAATTTATGCTATTTCCTTTACATGCTCAAGAGTATAAATTATTCACTTTCTCAGGCTTAAAATTGGAAACGATGCAATTTTAAGTGCTGACAGTGAAACAGTGCTCAAAATCGATGTAATAACCATGGAAATTATTTCATTTAAGCATGATGTGAAGTACCAAAAACCTGAAATTTCACAAACTTGACCGAAAGGCATTTATGATACATTTTGGAAGAAGTCCTGTAAAAATTTTAATTGAATTTGATTAAAGTGTCGTAAATGCCGAAATAAAAAAAAATATAAGCAAAATTATAGAACATGGAAATACATTAGTTTGTATAATCAGGCAAATTTCTTACATGAAAAAATGTTAAAAGTAACTAAACACTTATGAATTATTACTAATTTAGTTCTTCTTGAATGTATTAATAGTCCAAACTAATGCAATTGAAATTTAAAAATTTTTAAACTTATGAAGCGTAAATAGAGATTGGCTAATTTTGAAAGTTAAAAAATTTTGCCTTTTAAAGGATTTCAGCTTAAAACAAAGCATAAAATCAAATTCGAAGTCAGATATTCGGCTATAAAGCCTTATCGAAATTCACGAAAACATTTCAAGAATAAAAAGACCCCATAAAATGTCCAAATTAAAACCAATTTTTCAACGAGCAGCGTTTAATTAATTATTTTCTTTTGGCGAGTTAGTTACTGTGATGCGCCATTTATAGATATCAAAAATTCTGTGGCTGCACGAACGACCTTGTAGTGATATATTGATTCCTGTATGAAATGTAATACTTCGTTTTCCACCTCAGATCTTGACACCCGTTGTAGATCTTATTGTAACACGAACCCACAGCTTCTCTCATGATTATACTCTTTGTATTAAACATATTCCATTTTCTGGTCTAAAAACACACCTAAAACGGGAAAGTCTACATAAAATTAATAAAAATTGTACCTAAGTTGATGTAGCGGTTTTTTTTATTTATGTTATGTTATGTATGTTTTTTATTTTCTATATAATTTTCAAAGTGCCTAATTATTGTGTAAAACTTAGGCAGCTATTAGGAATGATTGTAATTAAACTAATTTTTGTTTTAACTGGCACCATGTGCAAATAATCAGTGAAAGAAATTTCGGAAAATTTATAATTTCGTTTATAAACGCTATAAACTTCAGTCACATGGTTGAAAGCAAGAATTTAAAAAAAATTGTAAGTCAATAAACGTAGATACAGGGAGCCTGAAAACAACTACATACATTTAATTATTTTCTACGACGGGTCGGTCCCCATCCGATTATAACCTAACTAAGCTTTGCTTAACTTCGATCATCGAACAAGAAGCTTCAAACAATTTTATGTGTCCATATGGATAAAGACTCTTTACTACAATCAAAGAACATTAAATTTTAAAGAATATTTACACTATTTGAACAATAATATGCTATGCTAACGCTTTTCTCTGAAAATATTATTTTAAACAAAAGTAATTTGATTTTAAAAATTAGGCTTACAATTTAGAACAGCTGTAGTAATGTTAACGTTTTTGTTTGAAAACGAGCAATTTAAAAAAAAAAACAACGGTTTGATTGTCTATTACATACTGATCCTGAAAACAAGATGGTAATTTGGATCAATTATCAAAAATATTGTGTTTGCTTTCCTTTTATATTATTTCAGATAGTAGATACTATAAAATACACAAGTTTTGTCTTATTAATTATAATTTAAATTTTTTTAATTGCATAAAGAATACATCGGACACGATACAATTTGCTACTGATTTGTAATGTTATGTCTGCTAGGCCGCCACCTATTTTATATTTTCTTTTACACCCTAAGGTTCACCCTTTAAAACTACCTTCGACCGGAAAAAAAAATAAAGTTTGACCAAGAGTTACAAGACATAAAAAAAGGCAACAGAACATATTGTAGCCCTAATACATCTCATTTAATTTTGGCGATTCGCCAAATGGAAGAGTAATAATAAGTCTCGTGTGAAGTAAACAAAAGATAAACACAGCCGTCCCTCTCTTCATAATGCCACGCGAACGAGCCGAGCTTGTTTGCTCCTTTCTTACCCGCGACGCGGTATGACCATGGTATGACACGCTCGAGATGTATGGAAATATGTTTGCGGTGTATATGGACATTAAATGGAACACTTTCACTCCTACAAAAGTACAATAAAGCATGACGAGCAACTTTCCGGCGCGAAACATCTCAGTGGTGGCGTTACTTCGACTTTATCCTCGCGATCCTGACTAGTGACTTGCTGTAAACTGGTTTTAAACACATGCACCTACGCCATTAAATATATATGCGCTACATATGAAAATGCGTGTGTATACAGAAAAATATTCACCTGCAAGTGCGCGAAAATGCACATATATATATGGAAACTCACACTGTGTATGGATATTTGAGTATATATAATTTATGCGTAAATATCTGTACGCACACATATAATGTACGCATGTATATTCTATATGCGGCAAAAACTATGTGTGCAAAGAAAAATCTATGCAAATGTGTAAATATGCAAGTTTAGGTATAAAAATACTTTTGTCAGAATGCATGCGTAAACATATAAGAAAAGATTGAGTGTGTGCATAATGTAGTATTTGCATAATTATTTCTACGCACAGTCGAATTCGATTTGGAGAAGACTTTCGGGATCTTGGCACAACAGGTCTGATTCTATTCTTCCAGTCTGTGATTCGCCTAATTAAGTGGAATCTCGAAGGACCCGGTTGGCTTTGTACTCTTGCGAAACGATTTTGTGCACTGAAGGGTATTTTAATCTTTTTGAGAGGAAGAAAAAATGGATAGGGTCTGCAGCAATTAATTACATTTTTTCTTTTATTTCTGAAGGTTCATTTAATTACGAAAATTTGAAAGGCAAGAATTATATCGAACCTAATTAATTCAACTCTCCCTCTTTCAGGAACGCGATATTTAGCTCCCTCAATTTACAACTGACCATTGGCGTAGACTTCTCGTTCCAATTTCTCGTTTCTCAACTATTTATTTATACCAATAATTTTTATAAAGAAACTCTGATTACTTTCCTGAACCACAAATGTATGAGCAGACTTCTTATGACCATAAAGCTCTTATCTGTGGACTCGGCGCAAAAGTAAACTCATTGAATGTATTACAATGAAAAGAACGGCAGATGCTCGAAAGTCATTGAGTCTTTGAAAGTAGGTCGTATCCTAAAGTAGTTAGACTGAGGGGACGGGTCTAGGAAATTAACAGCAATTAAAGACAATTAAAAAGTAAGAGGCCATTGTCACCGGTTCACCATCCACCAGCAGATAAGAATAAGAATCTTCCGCGTCAGTCGTGCCTGAAATTAAGGGAAGACTGAATGAAGGAAGGGCATAAAATAAAGAGCCATAGTTGGCAATGACTAAAATGAGACCTTCAACCGGAAATTATAGGAAACGAGCTCAAAGCAGACGTCCCTGATGACTTCATTAAAGAATTGCCCTGTATTTATAGAACGAAGGAAACAGTTAAAATACGTATAATCGTATATCTATTCTCAACTTCAAAAATAAATCATTCGCAATGATTTCACTTTTTGAAAATAATATTATGTTTTGTTTTCTTTTTTAAAACATTACTCAGCTTCCAATAACGGACACTGTAAATATTTTAAAATATAGATATTGGTTTCGAAACGGTTTTGATGAACTTGCTTTCCTTCAAAGGATGATGCTTTATGTTTAAGTTTGCCAGGGTGGCCAAAAAAACATTATTTTAAAAATAAAAAGACATTTTCCTGATCAATTTTTAACCTTCCCTGTCCAATCATATTTCAAGACCAGAATAATTCTAATCTTGTAACATTTTCAGACTTTATAACATAAAATTCACTTAAACCTAAATTATTTTATATAAATTTAATAAAGATACGAAAACGCTTAATATTCTTAAAGTGTCAACTTGAAAGAAATTGCACTTTCAATCAAATATTTAAATGTTCATCCAGAAAATATTTTCTACCAAAAGAGATGAATTTTCAACCCAAAAACGCGAATTTGCAACAAAAGAGCTAAATTTTCCAGTTAAGAAAAACGTTCAATTTTAACCACTAAATGAAACATTTTCAACCAAAAAGGTAATTTCCTATTAAGAAAGAAAAATGTTTAAATCAAATATTTGAACTTTTAACCAAATAGTGTAATTTCTAATCTACAAAGATGATTAAAAAAGATTAAACTTCAACCATAAACAGTTAAATTTTTAACAAAAAATTTTTTTTTAATCAAAAAAGACGACTTTGACAAAATAGTTGAATTTTTAACCAAATAAACAAACTTTAAACCTAAAAAGTTAAATTTCCAACGAAATTTTTCAATTCAAAAATAAATAAAGTAAACATTACACAGAAACTGCTGTTTTCCAATCAAATAGGTGAATTTTTAAGCAAAAATAAGGAATTTCTTACAAAATAGTTGAATTTTCAGTCCGGAAAGTTAAATAAAAAAAAAGCTCATTTTCAATCAAGAAAGATGACTTTTCTGGTAAAAAATAGAAAACAACTAAAAATATTATTAAATTAATATTTAAATAATATTAAAATAAATTAGATCTAAACTAAAATAAACTAAATGCTCAACTGAACAGTTGAATTTTGGACGAAAAAGGACAACCTTTTAACCAAATACATGAATTTTTCACCGAATGATTTAATTTTCAACTTAAACTTCAAACAAAAACAGTTAAATTTTTAACAAAAAATATATCTTTAAACTTAAAAAGTTGTATTTCCAACGAATTGTTCGAATTACAAAATAAATAAAATAAACATGAAACAGAAACTGTTGTATTTCCAACCAAATAGTTGAATTTTTAAGAAAAAAGACGAATCAATTAAAAAGTAGTTGAAGTTTTGAATAGGGAAAGTTGAATTTAAAAAACAGCTCAGTTTTATAAAGCAAGATGACTTTTCTGGCAAAAAAGACAAATGTTTAACTAAATAGTTAAATTTTGAACAGATAAAGACCAACTTTCAACCAAATACAGGAATTTTTAACCAAATAATTGAATTTTCAACTTATAAGGAATACATTTTTAAACAAAAAAGGAATAGTTATATTTTTAATTTTTAAAAAATGAACTTTTATTAAAATAATTACATTTTGAATCAGAGATAAAGTTTGAACTAAAATCATGAATTTTGAACAACAAAAAAAGGGATTTTTAACAATATAATAAAAATTTTAACCAAGTAGTTGAATATTTACGAAGGCAGACGAATTGTCAACGAAAAATATCATGGTTGATATTTTCATAAAGAAAGACTTTATTTAAATGAAACAGCTAAATTAAAAAAAAATTACAACTTTTTAACACACTAGTTGCTATTTCATTCAAAAAATAAAAAGTATATACAAATATGGCTGAACTTTCAACAAAACTTAGCATTTAAGCGAAAAAGGGTAAGTTTCTTGAAAACAAGGAAAAAAGAGGAATTCTTTAAAAAAGGAGAAAAGAGAAAAAAATTTACAGAAATTTCCTACAATTTACTATATATATTTTTTTAAATCTCTGACCTTTTTAAGACTTTCCCTGAACAACAAACTTCCCCGGTTTTTTCCTAATTTCCATCTTTCCCTGACCTACGAACACCCTCGTTTACGTTATATTTTTTTTCACTGAAAATGAGGAAATGCGTGATAAAACTCGAGAAACGTATAAATACAGTCGACACAAATAAAACAAGGGAAATAAACATCCGGCTGAGATTTGAAGATTTTCAGGTATACCAGAAAGTTTCAAGGACAATTATACTATTATAGGATTCCCAAGATGCAGGGAGCCAGAAACTTTCTATTCTCGCACATGCTATGAAATTCCACAACGGAAAATTACTCCAGCTTTTCTTTTTCTTTTTTTTTTAAATATCTATGTATAAGGAAAATTGACAGATAAGATTAAAATTTTTGTAATAAATGGGATTAAAAAGAGTCGGGTTGACAAAAAAAGTTGGATTTTGAATGGTATTCCAAAGTTGTCAGTTATTGCCACTATAGCCAGGAAAGGCAAGGACTGGTGTGAATTACGAGGGAGGAAGGTTTTTAGAACGCACATGCTCGTCACGTGCTGCTTCAAGCTACAAGGCAAATCGTGGAAGCCGTTTGACCCTTTGGTCATGCTCAAATACCGAAACCCATCGAATTCAACTTCCCTCGCCTTCCATATGGACATTTAGTGCTCCAAGTAAAATGATTGTTATATGCACTCATAAGCTTCAACTCACTATAAAATGCTCCCCGATCTCAACTGAAAAATATTCAGATAACAATGACTGATGTTATGCCTACTGAAAAACAAGTCAATCAAGCGATATGTTGATTTATTTCCATTCTAATTAATGCGTTCCTCGATTCACTACATTAAGTTACACAAACTTATCCCAGCTTAGGGGGCGTACTCAATTAGTCAAGAGTTCAGGGGGAGGGGGTTAGAAACCCTGTGTTAATTCGTTACGGCTCCATTGTTAGAGGGTGGCAGGGGGTCTAAAGGGGGCCAATAGTCCCTTACGTAATTTAAGTACGACCCCTTATGTATAGTTTACATTGAAAACAGTCAAAAATAACTGACAAATTCTTTCAAATTAGTCAAATTGACTCACTGATGACAACAAACCTTGTCAAATTATCCAAACTGTTTAATTTTAATATAAAAAAGCCATTTTCCAACCAAAAATGAACTAGTTAGAATGTAATTTAACAACATTAATTTTAAAATTTTAAAATCAAATTTTCAACAAAACAGATTAAGTTTTAAACGAAAATTAATTTTTATGAAAGTAGTTCAACTTTCAACTAAGTAGTTGAGTTTGCAACAAAAAAAACGAATTTACAACAAAATAGTTGAATTTTGAACCCAAGAGATGAATTTTCAACTAATATGGTGAATTATTTGCCAACAGGATGATTTATCAACGAAGGAGTTCAATTTTTAACAATTTTCAAATCAAAAAACGAAGTATTAACGAACTAGTTACATTTTCAATATAAGAAATAAAGCTTCTACTGAAATCATGAACCTTCAACAACAAATTTTTTTTAAAGTGGTTCAAGTTTTACTCAAGTTGTGAAATTTTCATTAAAAAAATGTGAATACTCAAGCAAAAATGTAACAGATCGTATTTCAAGCAAAAAGAAATTGATTTTTTAATTATAAACAAAACAACAAAATTCATGATATTTCAAACAAATATATGGTTGAACCAAAAACGAAATAATGGAAGTTACAGTTAAAAAATTAACTTTGAATAAAAAATTCTTTTCATCAAACTAGTTGAATTTCTAACTAATTAAGAAATATTATTTTTTTAGCAAAAATGGAATCGCTTGATTTTTAATTAATGAAATTAATTTTCAACAAAGCCAAAAAGAATTTTCAAACAAAATGCTTACAAATTTTCTATCAAAAATATGATTTTCATCTAAAATGATAAATCAATAACCAACAAAAAATTTTTTTTAATAAAGTAGTTGAACTTTCAAGTAAGTAGTTTAATTTACAAATAAAACAGTTGAATTCAACCAAAATGATGAATTTTCAACAAAGAAGATTAATTTTCCTCCAATAAAGACGAATCGATCTAAATCTAATCAGTGACGTCCAATTACAGTTTTAGTAATTTTTAAAGATTCTGAAATATTTCATTATAAATTAATCTACTTTCATTGATAATTAAGCTATTTTGTTGAAAATTCGACATCAGTAGTTGAAATCAGCTGTTTTTGATTTAAAATACTTTTTGGTTGAAACACCAACTATTACCATTTTTTAGTATTCATCTTTTTTAATTCAAAGTTCCAATTCATTTTTTTTTGTTTATTATTTATCATTTTAGCTAAAAATTCATGTTTTTGGTTTCAAATTCACCTAATGTTATTGAAAATTCAAACGATAGGGTTTGAATTTATTTTTACAGTTGAAAGTTTAATTATAAGTTTGAAAAATCTAATTGTTTTATTAAAAAGTCATTCTTTGGTTCAAAAATTTAACTGTTTTGTTGAACACTGGTATTTTTTTTAACTTAAAAATTCAACAATATGTACGAAATTGTTTTTCTCTCCTCACTGAAAAATATTTCTTGATTACAATTCATTTTTTTAATAAATTCTTTTTTATTTGAAAATGCATCTCTTTTGATCGAACTTTTATTTGGTTGATTATTTTTCATTTGATTTGGAATTAACCTACTTTTTTTAAAATGCATCTTTCTCGGTTGAATTGAACTTTTTTCATTTAAAAATTAAAATATTTGCTGGTTAAAATATCAACTGTTACAATTTCCGTTGAGTATTCAATTGTGTCATCAGTAATTTATGGTTAATTTAAATCGTTTATTAAAATGTAGGAATTTTCGGAAAAATTCAAATTTAGAAATAAATTTTTTTAAAATAAATTAAAATAAATTTTTTACCAAACAAGACAAGTTAGTCCCTCCTATTGACAGAAAACCAGTAATTTCAACTGACTATTTGATTCAGTCAGCAATTCTGACTGACTCATCTATTAAAACAACTTATTTGTCAGTAGAAATAACTTATTTTCCAGTCAAAGCATGCTTGAATAATATAATCAGTGAAATTTTGACTGAGCTAATATCACAGTGTAAACAGTTAAACATTTTTTATTATTTATTCTGGAGAAATAGCTTTTACCTCTTTCAGCTGATATATTTTAGATTAGATAAAATATGAGATAAAACGGTAAGAATTAATGTTTGATAACAATTTTCCAACGAGTAATGTCTTGTAAAGTAGTGAACAAGACACAAATTTCATGTTGCATATAGTTTGATAGGATATGTTATCATGAAATGCTACAATAATTCTAGTTTACAATTGTCGCTAGAGTATAGTGGGTTTTGTTATCTTTACGGATTTCCTTTCTCGCCGAGTACTCGCTTCGAAAAGCAGTATCGCCTTATCGTGAAAAGCAGCCACTGTTGGCACTATGATCCTCAAACAGGAGATCTTTTTCTCAATTCCAAGAACACCCTCTCAAATATTTAGTTTTGTAAAACTGATCACTGCAGCCACATTCTTGGGAAAACAGTATGCATCACTTCCCTTGAGAATACTTTCAAAAATTTCCATCTTTTACACATTTAAAAGATTTCCTATATTAAAAAATACAACTTAAAGAGCAGTGTAGATTTTTCTACTTTCATTGAATATGAAAAATTTAGGATAAAAATCGAATCGGAAAACAAATCAATGAACTTTATATAAAAACAGTTGAGTGTATTTCCGGTATTATTCCAATAAAACAGACAGCTGTTTGTATAAATCACTTGTTAAACTCTTGTTATGCTAAACTAAAAATGTTAGAAAAAAATTCCTTTAGCTTGTCTTATCGAATGCGATAGTGGATTGCACGTGTGCCAATCAATAATAGTAACGAGCCTTATCGACTCATTTCCTATACTGTACTTAAAGACAATTTTATAACTATAGACACAAGTATTCACAAAATTACAAGTTAATAATCATAAACTAATTTTTATTCAGAAACTTTTTATAATTGACATCAGAGCTTCAAGAATAAGTTAATAAAAACTTAGGATCGCCGTTTTAATCGTCGAGAAAATTCCCTGTTATTTCCCGATTTGAAAAAATTTTTTACGGTCTTAAAAATTAAAAAATTCCAATTTTCGAAACTGGCAATATTTTCATTTCAAGTAATTAAAACTGAACTGGAAATTATTAATAAGTTTTATAAAACACTTTTCATACAAATAATTAACGAGTTGAAAATAAAAAGTTGTTACCTTTCATCTCAATGCTAAAAATACTAAATTTGCCCTCGTTCTCTCAATAAAAATATATAAAAGAAAGAACTGTCCTTTTCCAATTTAAAGTAATAATTAAAGACAAAAATTTCTACACAGAAATGTTCATATCTAAATTCAGGATAAAAATCAGAAAGAAAATTAATAGAGCTACGCATTTCAAACAATTGAACTTAACATTGAAAAACAAATTGTAATCAAGCTTACTATAAATTGCATTATATCATAGGCAATATGAAATTCGTAATATTTCAAGCGATTGCTGGATAGAATTTTCTTTAAAACATTGGTTGAATTTCTAGTCAACATGAAAAATTAAGTCATTTCCTGGTTCTTTCTAGTCTCAAAAAATTACTGATTTCCCAGACCATCGGTCACACTGACAAGTACGAGAAACAAATTTGGAATATTTTTAATTAAAACTATATTTTCGTGACTGGATATAGCTTCAGGCTCGTAAAATAAAAAAAAAACTTATTGCACAATTTTCTTCATGATAAACCACGTTGAAATTTAGTCTCGTAAGTTTCATTACTTCATGCAGAAATGCGTGACTCCGTGCTCTTAAGTTGTGATATAATCCACACATGTTCAATCATTTGGTCTGCAATAGTATGTGGATGATGGGAATTACGAGACTGATCTATAATACAAAGATGTTGCTATCCATGGGCAATTTCAGATTTGTATACTCATGATTGTGATAGTCATTCGTCAATTGTTAAACAAGCCCGCGGAAATCGTGAATGAAATCTAATACATTTGAATATTAAAACCACTGAAAAGAAATTTTCTTTTGTCAAAACGATGTCACTTTAAATCAAATATTATTCATTTGGGACAATGTTCATCTGATCTTCCAGTTAAATAATTCTCTTTGTATACAAAAATTGTTATGTGGTTAAAAAAAAAAACATGAGAGGACGATTGTTTTGTTTTAAGAAAACTTTTTCTGTGAGTAGCTGTGAGCTACTTTTTCTAAATTCAAAAACAGGACCAAAAGATTTGAAGCTTATTCGAGTTTATTGTGTAATTTTGTAGGGGATATAAGAAACACTATCACTTTCTATCACGCTAAGGTGGGGGCAGAAATGGATAAAAAAATACTAACTAACTATTTTGCGAATGACCTCTTTCAAATCAGGAAAAATGGGAACCTTATAAAAGGGAACCAATAAAATAGTACATGGTAAAAAAATGCTAGACTGCGTTTTCAAAGTATCTCATTTATAATCGTATTGCCTACAATAATTGTTAATGAAATTATATATTTTAATAATTATACTTTTCAACTGCTTCGACTATTATTTTTAGTCGCTGATTAATTCACGAAAGAAATGGTTAATCAGATCGCGTATTCTGCTTACGTGCAGGTTATCATGCTCGTCACGAACGATTCGGCTTAGAAATAGCCGAGATTATAAAGCGTCCTATTGTTGTCGCGACTGTTAATTTCGTAATCACCTCTCTACAGCCATCCATGGAATAAAATAATCTATATGACAGTGGAATTCAAAAGGACAATAATTTTCAAATAATGTCGATCTGGTATTTAACATAATTCTTTTGTTTCTTCTATTCCCAGTTAAAGTTATCAAATAAGCTTATCTTTTACACGGTAACATGGATTTAATCTGCAACATAAAATTTTGCAAGATAAGTTTTTTCGAGAAGGTCGTTTGCTCGAAAATTCCACGTGAGAACGGACATTCGCTATCACAATCGTGACTTATTTCATAAGAGAAAGATGTGACAAATCGTCGTTAAACTTCTCGTTTCATTGTAAACAAGAATACCTTGACAAAGGTAACTGTTACATGGACATCTACATAGATAAGCGAACGAATTTACTATAGCATTTACGTAAAAAAATTCAACACGCGCAATAAAATTAAAGAAGTCTTATTAAATAAAAGACACGAGAAAAGATAAAATAACTATCTTCTTGACAAGGTTTGGATGTCTGGAAGAAGGTTTTGTACAATATTTTCAGAATTTAAAAGTAAAAAATGAT
>JAAAKG020142925.1:1820-17781 GCA_010014905.2 Druon quercuslanigerum
AACTATTCTTTTTGTTTTAAAAATAACATTTTTTACTTAAAAATTCAACATTTTTTGCTTGAGAATTCTTGATTTTTCTTACAAATTCTTTTTTTCGGTTAAAAATTCATCGTTCAGAATTCTTGAATTTTGTTTAAAACTCGTTTTTTTTCTAGAAACTTAATATTTTTGTTTGAAAATTTGTCTCTTCAGTTAAAAAATTAACAAATGGGTTTTAAGATTGAACTACTTTCTTCTAAATTAAAAAATTCTTTCTTTCTTAAGAATTTAACTTTTTGGTGTTGACAATTCTTGAATTTTATGAAAAACTCGTATTTTTTAGTAGTAAACTATTCTTTTTGTTTTAAAAATAACATTTTTTACTTAAAAATTCAACATTTTTTGCTTGAGAATTCTTGATTTTTTTTACAAATTCTTTTTTTCGGTTGAAAATTAATCGGTTTATTAAAAAAATTTATCTTTTTGGTTAAAAATTTAACTTTTTTGTTCAGAATTCGTTTAATTTTAAATTAATTTTTTTTTTTTTTTGAAATTTAGGTTTTTGATAAAAAAATTGAACTTTTTGTTTCAGAATTCTTGAATTTTATGAAAAACTCGTCTTTTTGGTATTAAATTAATCTTTTTGTTTAAAAACTCATATTTTTTACTTGAACACTCAATTTTTGGTTGAGTTTTCCTCAATTTTGTTTACAAAAATTTTCGGCTAAAACATTATCTTTTTGTTTAAAAAGTCGTCTTTTTTATTAAAAAATGTAACAAACTAGGTTTTTGAATGAAAAATACTTTCATGAAAATAAAAAAATGTTTTTTTCTTTCTTAAAAATTCAACATTTTGTACTTCAGAACTCTTGAATTTTATGAAAAATTCGGCTTTTTGGTAGCAAATAAATATTTTTGTTTAAAAACTCATCTTTTTAGTTGAAAATTCAACTTTTTGGTTTAGAATTCTAGAATTTTGTTATAAATTCTTCAATTCGATGAAAAATTAATCTTTTTGTTAACAAATTTATCTTTTTGTTTAAAAATGTAACAAATAGGTTTTAAACTTGAACTACTTTTATAAAAAATTACTTTTTAGTTGCCGATTTAAAATTTTAGTTAAAAAATCATCTCTTTGGTTGGAAATTGAACCGCTTTGTTGAAAACGGTTCTTTTTAATGTAAAAATTAAAACTTTTGTTAAAACTGTACTATTTTGTTCAAAATCCGTTTTTTTTTGTGAAGAAAATGAATCCTTTTGTTTAATTAATTACTACTATTCGAACCTTAAAGTACAATTCAATTTAAAGAATCGTTAATTAAACAATATTCACAGTTTATAAACTAAAATTGTTTTTCATCCAACATTTTTTATTTTAAACTCTTCTAATTTTTAATTGTTTAACTGCATTTTAAAATTCTTTAAATTGAAATGTACACTTTAAATTTAAAGATCTAAAATGGAACATTTTCAAACTGAAAAATTTCTGAATTACGCATTATAAACTGAATGATATAATTGAAACCGATCACAATTAAACTAATTAATATTTTCAATTAAAAAAAAAAAGTGGTTAAAATCAAAGTTGAAAGGATATTTTTTTATTCTACTAAAAAATTGTAAAATTCCTGGTGAAAAAAATAAATTCACGGTCATTTCCCAGGTTTTCCAGATAGGCTAACTAACTAACCCCTAACTATTTATTAAATATTTAATATTTGTATCTTTACCGTTGGGATGGAGAGGCTCGGAACATTCAGGACAGGCGATATTGACCCTAGATTCCGAAATTTCGACTCGGAGATACTGCTGGAAGCAATCGTAACAGCTGCGATGGTGGCAAGACTGAATTGTGGGAAATAATTCGCTTGGCAATTCAGCCAAGCAGAGAGGGCATTCCATCACTCCATTTTCGGTACTCTAAACAACAACAAATATTTTCACAAATAGAGAAAAAAAATAAAAAGAAAAGTTAGTCCCTTAAAAACTATTTTTTTTTTTTTTTAGTGAGAAGAAAAATATCTAGAGATCTTTATTAATCTCTTCAGTACCTTTCCTGCAGTTGAAAGTACGGAGCCTTTACTGGAAGCACGCTGCAGGTCAGAATTGTGAAATTGAAAGTGACTCGATCCATTGCTTACTCTAGCTTCTCCTTTCTCAACATCTATCACTTTATTTACAGGTTCTTTTGCTGAAAACGAAACAAAATAGGTCAAATATTTGATTCCATTTTAATCCTTTTTGTTTGGTAATTGAACCATTTGATTGAAAATGCATCTTTGCATACTCAGAATTCAACTATTTAGTTAGAAATTTAAGTGTTTTTTTAAAGCCATCATTTCTGGTCGAAAAGTATCTCTTTTGTTAAAAATTCGAGTGTTTTCGAAAAAATGCGTCGTCTTGTCTGGAAAATTTTACCATTCGATTAAATCTATTTTTTGGAAACCTTGTCTATTTTATCTATTTTTTATCTATTTTATCTATTTTATCTATTTATCTATTTTATCTATTTTACTAAAAAGTTTCATATTTTTTGGTAGAAAATACTTCTTGGTTGATAACTCAACTATTTTATTGTAAATGCAATATATTTCGGCTTGAAATCTTAGGAACATTGTTGCTGATAAGTCAAAATATTTTTTGAATGAAAACTATTTTTTCTAAAGATATGTCTTTTTGATTAAAAAATTTCATCATTTTTAGTAGAAGTATTGCGCTATACTTTGATAAAAATGCAACTATTTTGTTAAAAATTCAACTATTACCTAAAAAATTTACTCTTTATTTAAAATTCGGATTTTTGTGTTGAAAAGCCCACAAAAATCTTTTTGTATAAAAATTTAACTCTTTTTTTTATATGTCTCTTTGGTTTAAAAACATACTTGTTTTACTAGCTTTTTAAACTTTTCTTGGACAAAAATTCAACATTTTGTTTGAAAATTTAACAATCTTGTTAAAAAGTCATACTTTTTGGTTAAAAATTCGACTATTTAGTAGAAAATTAACTTATTGTTTACAATTCTTATTTTGGTGTTGGAAAGGGAACTGGAATCTTCTTTGGAAAAAATTTAACTATTTTTTAAAGTTTTTTTTTTTAAATTCATCTATTCTAGAAGAAACTTCATCTTTCTAAAATAAATATGCAACTGTTTATTCGAAATATCAACTCTTTTTTGAAAGATTATCATTTTCATTTTAAAATTGACATGCTTTAGCAGGAATTACATCTTTTTGTTGAAAATGTAACTATTTCGTCGAAAAATTACTGGTTTAAATGTAATATTTTGGTATTGAAAAGAGAACTAAAAACATTTCTGGATAAAAATTTCACTATTTTCAAATAGATCTTCTTTTAATTAAAAATTCAACTGTTTGGTAGAAGACTAAACTATTTCGTTACAAAAGTCATACTTTTTCGTTGAAAATTCTACTATTTTGTTAAGAATTTAAGTATTTCGTAGAAAATTTACTTTTTGTTTAAAATTTATATTTTGGTGATGAAAAATGTAGTGAAAATGTTGAAAAAATTCGTCGTCTTGGCAATTCGTCTCCCTGACAATTTCACGTTTTTTCCAAGGTATCTTAAGCTTTTTCCAGGTATGATTTTTCGTGAGTTTATTACAAATAATGTCCCTTTTTAATTTATAGTAATTTAATTAATATTACAAGATATTCTTAAATATTTCAGCACGATAGATTAAACAAATATATTAATAAGGCTTAAACCATAATTACTAATTTGCGTAAAACTTTAACACATTTTTATTTTCTCTACTTATACTTAAGATTTAGTGCATATTTAGGTAAAATAATGTGAGTATTATATTAAACACTCATTTCAACTGCTTTAAATTCCTAACTTTTCATGTAGAAAGTTGGATTTTCAAAAAGATAAGATTAATTTTCAACCAAAACGTTTCATTTTCTACAAATAAGACGATTAAAAAAAAAAAATCTCCATCAAAGACCTGAATTTTCAACTGAAAAAATGATACATTTTTAAAAACAAATAGCTGAATTTTGAACAAAAAAATATCACTTTTCATACAAAAATGGAATAGTTAAATTTTCATTTAAAAAAAATATTCTTCCACAAAAAACAGACTTATTTTTTTAATAATTTAACTTTTAACCAAATAGTTTTATTTCCAACCAAAAAGATGAATTAATTACTAAAACGATCAATACTTAATTGCAGTACTTGAATTTTTAAGCAAAAAAATGGATTTTTAAACAAGACTATCAATTTTAAAACAGGAAAATTTTTTTTCTAACAAAAAATATGATTTTTAAATTAAGTATATGAATTTTTAGCAAAAAAGATGCATTTTCAATTTAAAAAGGCTGAACTTTAACTCGAATAAACAAATTTTACACAAAAAGATGAATTTATGAAAAAAGATTTCAATCTTGAACCGAGCATTTTTTATTTATTTTTTTTTTTGTTTACCAAAACGATGAATTTTCTACCATTTTAGACCATGTAGACAAAAAAATTAAAAGTCAAAATAAAAAACAAATGAATTTTCAACGAAATATTTGGAATATCGAATATAGGAAGACAAATTTTCAATAAAATAGTTAAATTTCAAACAAAAAAGATCAATTTTCAAAGAAAAATGGAATAGAAGAATCGTTTTTACCAACAAAGACGAATTTTATAGAAAGTACATGAATTTTAAATTAAAAATATAAATGTCAAATAACAATTGAATAGTTAAATTTTAATTTAAAAAAATATTCTTCCACAAAAAACAGACTTATTTTTTTAATAATTTAACTTTTAACCAAATAGTTTTATTTCCAACCAAAAAGATGAATTAATTACTAAAACGATCAATACTTAATTGCAGTACTTGAATTTTTAAGCAAAAAAATGGATTTTTAAACAAGACTATCAATTTTAAAACAGGAAAATTTTTTTTCTAACAAAAAATATGATTTTTAAATTAAGTATATGAATTTTTAGCAAAAAAGATGCATTTTCAATTTAAAAAGGCTGAACTTTAACTCGAATAAACAAATTTTACACAAAAAGATGAATTTATGAAAAAAGATT
This sequence comes from Druon quercuslanigerum, assembly GCA_010014905.2. Taxonomy (NCBI): domain Eukaryota; kingdom Metazoa; phylum Arthropoda; class Insecta; order Hymenoptera; family Cynipidae; genus Druon; species Druon quercuslanigerum. Next base: position 6,859 of record JAAAKG020142925.1, read on the forward strand.
TCAATCTTGAACCGAGCATTTTTTATTTATTTTTTTTTTTGTTTACCAAAACGATGAATTTTCTACCATTTTAGACCATGTAGACAAAAAAATTAAAAGTCAAAATAAAAAACAAATGAATTTTCAACGAAATATTTGGAATATCGAATATAGGAAGACAAATTTTCAATAAAATAGTTAAATTTCAAACAAAAAAGATCAATTTTCAAAGAAAAATGGAATAGAAGAATCGTTTTTACCAACAAAGACGAATTTTACAGAAAGTACATGAATTTTAAATTAAAAATATAAATGTCAAATAACAATTGAATAGTTAAATTTTCAGTTAAAAAATTAATTTTCCATCAACATGAATTTTCAAATTAATTGATGATTCTCTAACAAGAATCATTAAATTTTCAATACAAAGAAGTATTTTCGGCCCGGAAGAGTCATTCATACCAAAAAGTTAAAATTTTGAAACAAAAATAATTTTTCAACCAAATATTAAATAGTTATATTTTAAGTAGGAAAATTAACTTTCAACAACAAAAAATCAAAGGAACAAATTTTCAACAAAGTAGTTCAAGTTGTATCTGGAATAATTACACTTTCAGTGAAAAAACTGAATTTCAGCCAAAGACAAACGAATTTTCAACAACACACCTCATTTTTCAACCAAAAAGAATAAATTTTCAAGAAAATACATCATTTTCAACCAAAGACTTGAATGTTCGAATAAAACTGATCAAAATTCAACTAAAAACAGAGTAGTTCAACTTTCAGTCAAAAGAATTGATGTTATTCAATATAATATTGCAACTTAAAAAAAATTAACTACGCTCTTGACAAAATTCTCTAACATTTCCAGGGTTTAAATAACCATATTTTATTAATGTAAATAAATAACCATATACCTAAGGTTTCGAAACGAACTGTATTGTATTTTCAGCAGAATAATTGAATTTTCAACCAAAGAAATTGAATTTTCTACCGAAAGAGATGAATTTTCAGCACCAAAAGACGAATTATCAACAAAACAGTTGAGTTTTCAAGCTAAAAGCTCGAATATTTTAGACAAAATTTGATTTTTAGATGCGAAAACATAAATTTTCAATAAAGAAGTTAATTTTTAACCAAATAGTACAATTTTCAACAAGAAAAACTAATTTTCAACCAAACAGTTGCATTTCCTTCAAACTGTTGGGATTTTTAATCCAAAAATACAAATCTCTTAGAAGACAGTCGAAGATTTTTAAACCAACAAAGACGAATGTAGGAAATTCAACTACTTGGTAGAAAAGTCATATATTTTGTTAAAATTTTGTTCCACTTTTTGGTTGTGAATTCAATTTATTGAAAATGATGTTATTTGTTAAAAATCAATCTTTTCCTATTTTAAAGTCATCTTTCTTGGTTCAAAATGAACTGTTTTTTACAAAAATTCAACTCTTTTCAGAAAAAATTTATATTTTTGTCTTAAAAATTTAAAAATTTAAATATTTAACTATTTTGTTAAAACTCTAAATATTTTTGAAAAATTGAACTACATATTTTGTTTAAGTCATCATTTTTTCGTCAGAAATTAAATTATGTTGTTAAAGATTTATCCTTTTGCATTAACAATTTATCTTTTATGGTAGAAAAATCATCCTTATTGCTTGAAAATTTATCTTTCTTGGTTGAAAAACACAATTTTTTGTTAAAAACTCAACTGTCTTTGAAGAATTTTTGAAATTTTTGCATTGAAAACTTTAGTATTTAGTTAAATCATTACCTATTTTTTAACTCGTCCCTTTTACTACAAATTTAACTATTGCATTTTGAGTTAAAAATCATCTTTTATAGTTAAAAAATTATTTTTCTTTCAAAATTTCTCTTTTTGGATGAAAATTAATTTCTTTGGCTGAAAACAATGTTTTTAACCGAAAATTAGCCTTTTTTGTAGAAAATTAATCTTTTTGGTGCAAATTTCACCAATTTGGTTTAAAATTCATGTTTTTCTTTGAAAAATCGACAAAATTTGTCTCTTTAGTTTGAAAATTTATCTCCCTTTCTTGAAAATGACTCCAATTAGTAGAAAATTCCACAATTTTGTAAAAAAAGTAATGTTTTTAGGTTAAAGAATCTTAACTTTACTTGAAAATTAATTTCTTATGTTGAAAATTTAATTATCTTGATTAAAAATCGTTGTTTCTTGGTTAAAAGTGTACTTTTGAACTGAAAATTTAACTATTTTGTTGAAGACTCGTTTTTTTATAGTTGGAAATCAATTTTTCAACTTAAATAATAATCATTTCATTTTTTGTGGAAAATTGAACCTTTTTAGTTGAAAGTTCATATATTTTGTTGAAAACTAGTTTCAAAATTTATGTCTTTTTGTAAACAAATGTAATTTTTTTGTTGAAAATTTGTTTTTCTTCTAGTGGAAAATGTAATTACTTGTTCAAAAGTTTACCTACTTTGTTACAAATTAAGATACTTGATTAAAGATTCATAATTTTAGTCGAAAATTAATCTTTCATTAAAAAATAAACGGTTTTCTTTCAAATTCTTTATTTATTTCAGTGTGGAAAATTGAAATATTTCGCTAGAAAATTCAACGATTGGATTGAAAATGAACTTTTTTGTTGAAAATTTAACTCTTGTTAAAAATTCGTATTATTGGTTTAAAAATCGTAGAAAATTCTACATATTATGTTTAAAATCAACTTTTTTTAAATTAAAATTAATATTTTTTGTGTGAAAATTTAACGAATAGCTGAATTTTGTCGACGCACACACTTCTTTTCAATTATTTAAAATTATTTTTAATCTTTTCGACAAATAATAAGAATTCCATTGTTATGTATACTTTAAAATTCAACAATTTCACTCATAAAATAAAAATTTGTCAAATAGAACAATTAAAATTGTAACGTTCAAAGTTCAAAAAGCTCTTCGAAATTTTCATGATTTACGGCTTTTTATGTAAAACTAATTAGCTACTTTTCCAAATTAAAAATTTCAAATTAAATGTGTTAAAAATTAAATAATTTAGACTTAAAAAATATTTTTAATTTAATCACGACTATATTATTGAAACTGAATTTCGATTCTTAATAAGACTTTTGAATTGAAACAGTTACAATCTGGAAATTCTCAAATTTTACACGGATCTAGAAGTTTTATAAAATCAATTATTGTTTAGATTTTTATACTTAAAGTAAAGATCCATTTAAAAAATAATTTATTTACTTATATTTAAAGTTAAGAAAAATAACATTGTTTTTCATCACAACTTGTCAACTGGAAATGCTTTTAATTTGTAATTCTTTAAATCTTCAAGACTGCACTTTAATTATTTAAAAAAACTGTTGACATCGAACTTTGGCAGATTTTTCTTCTAAATTCACTATAATTTCCCGGTCTCTGAGGCCGAAAATCGTCACAAAAAAGTGTCAACAGCATAGTGAATCCGCCTGACTTTTGTCAAAATTTGGAAATAGTTTATAAAGTCAAGAATGTATTTCTTACCTTTGGTATTTCTGATGCTGGAATTAGTCACTCTTGAAATTCGTCGACCAATCAGCGGACTCGAGTATAAAAGCCTTCGAAGCGAAAAACGTGGAAAAAATCGTCGAGGTCTAGAGCCGACATTGCAGCCTCCTCCTCCTCCTCCTGCTGTTACGCTTTCGCCTTCCTTGAGCATTCTTCAAAATTACTTATCCTGCTACAAATCTTTATTCATTTCGTCTGCTGTTACCACGTCTGCGAAGAAAAATATAAAACCAAATCTTCAACTTTTTGATACACAAAAAACATACGTCTCCTTACACGCAAGATTTCACTTGAAAACAATCATCTCAATAAAGACTTTATTCACAGTTCTAAATTCTCGAAAAGGCCACTTTTTGTGATTACAGGGTTACCATGAAAGATCCGGGTCATTATTTATAACAATTACCAACTCTCGAAACTCGAGGCAAATTGAATGCATGAAATTAATTAACGTTTTGTGAAATCTTTTTCTGCAGATGAGTCACGAGTACGTGCAACTTTCTCGCTCAGAATGAACACATTTTGATATTAAACTTCATCAAAAATGCAGTCGAGGTTAGGGTACGTGTTTTTTGCTAATAATACCTGATATTCTAATAAATAGTAGTAATTCTATTGTTTAATCTTTAGTGGAAAGTACGGTCGGGTCGTGTTGAAGTTGAATTGTTGAAATTGAAACACAACAGCTGATCACATACACTTCACTATTTGACGAATGACTTGCTCCCACCCATTCACACAATTGGAGACATATGTTACCCATACAATGATCCGTGCGGTACAACCATGAAGCCTTGAAAACTACCTAGAGAGGAAACGCGCGAGTAAATAGGCACGGCGATTAAACGCCACCATGGTGTAAAGTTTGGTAACTGTTAGAAAAATTTTCAAATTGCTTTTTTTCTCTTCAAGCATTAGCCAAATTTCATGAAACAAAAATTTATTTTTCTAATACCTTCGTAATAAATAATGATTATTATCATTTTATTATTTCATTAAATAGTTCTTAAAAAATAAAAAACTTTTTTTCAAATACACTTATATAAAAAAAGTAGTTTTTAAAATAGAGTCAAAGTATAAATGTTTAAAAAGAAAAATGGTTTATTTCGGTAAATTTTTTTGCATAGCTCTGCATTTTACAAATATAACATTATTGTTTACTGAATAAAAGTTTCAAAGTAGATGTTTTCAAAAGCTTTCTATTTTTTTATAGCGAAAATTAAAAAAGCACTTTTTAAAATTAAAAAAACCAACACAATTTAACTATTTTATTAAAAATTTCTCTTTTATTTGTTTCTGTTTTATTTTTGGTTAAAAACTAATTTTTTGTTAATTATATGATTTTTTTAGAACTTGTCCTTTTTGGTTGAATTCAACGGCTTTAAATTCAAAATATTTTTTGTGTGAAATATCAACTATATTTTATGTTTTTTTGTTAAAGATTCATCTTTTTGGTTTAAAACGAATTATTTTAGTGAAACTCAGTTTTTCTTTTTATTAAAAATTGATTAGCTGAAAATTTAACTTGACCGTTTTTGGTTCAAAATTCGTCGCTTTTAGTTTAAAAATGAACCATTTGAATAAAAATTGAAGCATCTTATTGAAAATTCGTTTCTTTTGTCTAAAAACTAATCTCGATACTAAACAATTAATGTTTTTGTGCGAAAAATAATTTTTCTGTTGAAAATTTCGCTAAGTTTAAAAAAATTGGTTTTTGTTTTCTCGAAAATTGATATTTTTTGTTAAAAATTGAACTACGTGTTGGAAAACTGATCTTCTTATTAGAAAGTTATTCTTCTTTGCCAATTTATTTAATTTTATTAAAAACTCGTTTTTTTGGTTAAAAATTCGAATACTTCTAAAAGATGTAATTACTTTATTAGACATTTTTTTGTTTTGGTTGAAAATTTATTTTTAAGTGTCAAATTCGACTTTTTGGTAGAAAATTCATCTTCTTGGTTTAAAATTAATTTTTTTATTTGAAAATACATTTTTTTTTGGTTGAAAATTTAAATATTTTGTTCAAACCTTCTTTTTTTGGTTCAAAATTATTTTTATATCTACAAATTGAACTATTTCATTTTTTTAAAATTTTTTTTAATTTTTAAAATTAATTTCTTTGGAAAAAATTGAAATATTGTTCAAATTTTTTTATAAGTCATTTTTCAACTTAAAAATAAAGTATTTGATTTAAAATTCGCCTTCTTTGTTTAAATTTAACTTTTTTTATTAATTATTCAAATCTTTTTAGGTAAAGTATTTATTTAGTTTGAAGTTTCTTTGCTATGCATTGTACTGTACTTCATTTTATTGAAAAATCGCCTTTTTGGGTTGAAAATTAATTTTTTAACAGAAATTTTAACTGTTTCATTTTTGGTTGAAAATTTTCCTATTTTGCTGTAAAATCGAAGAATTTTGTTGAAAATTAAATTTTTTGTACTTAAAAATTTCACTATTCCATCTTTGTTAAATTTGGTTGTTGTTGAAAATATAACAATTTTGTTGAAAATTCGATTTCTCTTAGTAGAAAATTTACCTTTTTTTAATTAGAACTTTACATAATTATTTAGTTGGAAACTTACGTATTTTGTTGAAAATTTGTCTTTCTAGTAAAAACTTCAATCTTCTTGCTTGAAAATTCATAATTTTGGTTGAAAATTGAACTATTTCATTCTTTTTTTTTAAATTGAACTGTTTAATTTTTCGTTCAAAATACTATACTATTTGTTCAAAAATAAAGTATGCTATCAGAACACATTAAATAAATAAAAAAAAATTTTATACAAGTTATTAATAAAAGTTTAAAGTTTATTTATTAAATAATGTAAAAGAGTAAGTCATTCAGTTTCAAGAAAAAAAATTAATATTTTAATTACTGGTCACGTGTTTTCATAACATTCTCTATTTTTCTTATCAAATATTATTTTTAAAATGAAATTTTCTTCTAAAAGAAAACGAATTTTCAACAAAATCGTTAAATTTCCAACTAAAATAATTAGTTTTTAACAAAAAGTTGGAAGTCAAATTTTCAGATAAATAAAATGAATTTATAAATTAATTTTCAGCTAAAAAGATTAATTTTCATCAAAAAAAGAAGCGAATTGTTTAATAGAATAGTTGTATTTTAAACCACAAAACTTTTAACCAAAAAGGATGAATTTTCAACAAAAAATTGAATAGTTGACATTCAAACCGAAATATATTTCAATTTCAAATAAAAGACAGTTCCATTTAAACACAGGGGGGGGGGGGGAGTTTAAAAAGTTAAAATTTTAACAAAAAAGTATTTTAACATTACATAAAAACATCTCAATTTAAACAAAAAGTCGAATTTTAAATAAAATAAGTTCTTAATTTATAAGTTCAAAAATTAATTTTTAAACCAAAAATTCAATAAAATAGTTCAGTTTTAATCGAAATAAATTAATTTTAAAATAAAGAAAAATTTGTAACCAAAAATGATATAGTTTATTTTTCAGTTAAAAAAATAATTTTCAAGCAAGAAACAACATTTTCAACCAAGAAGATCAAAAAAATTCAAGCCTTCAAATAAAAAATTAATGTTTACCAAAAAAATATTTTTAACAAAGTAATTAAATTTTTAATATATTGTATCATTAATATGTTATGTTATATTATTAATATATTATATTATAAATATATCATATTTTCACATATTAAATTGGAATTTTTTCAGAACATGAAATCTAAAGCTACAAATTTGCCATTTGAAGTTACTGGCACTTTTTAATTGAACAATATTAAATTAAATGCAGTTAAACTGCAAAATAATTTTTTTCTTAACTTTTACCAATTGTAGAGTTCAAAGATTCAGATTCAGTTAAAAAAATATAAATCCCTTTTATAATTTTTTACGCTTAATTGAAAATTTAATCAATAAATTTAATATGTTCGAAATTAGATTATTTCAAGTAATTTTAAGCTGGAAATAAGAAAAATTAAAATTTTTTTATAATCATACTTTTAAAAATCATAGTATTTTACATTTTTTTCAAATTTTAGATTGTTTTTCAAATGTTTCCAGAAGTTCTAAAAATCTTATTATATTATTTAAATTTTTCCTAAAATTTTTGTTTTAAAATTCTGCCAAATTTAACAAATATCCTTAAAATCTTTCACATTTATTCATTTCAAATTTCTTAAGAATCTTGAGGAAATTTTTTTTTTCTTCACTATTTTGAAGCCTTTCACAATTCTTAAACAACTTCTAAATTTGTTGTTTGAAATCTGCAAATACCTATATTTTTGTAATATTTACAATTTCGGTACGAATAAAAAGATTTTGTCGGTATATGTAGACAGTTAGTTTTAATTATTTGAAATAATTTTAAATTTTAAACTAGTTTTCAATATTTTTAAACCTTGAAAATATTTCTTTAACTTACTCGATTTTTTTCTAAGAATAATTTGTTTTAACAAATTATAATAACATTATTATAATAACATTTTGTTCTTCATACATCAAAATTTAAGAATTTGACTTACAAATGAACTTTTTCTTAAAAAGAACAATTAAAATGGTAACATTCAAAGTTTAGTTTTAAATATTTGATTTATAACTTCTGATTCTAAATTAACAGTCAGATATTTCTAAATATTACGAAATTGTTCACTTTCTTAATAAAAAAAATTCAAATTCAATTGTTTCAAAATGAAATATTTTTGACTGAAACATTATCTGAAATTTAATAAAAGCCTTTAATTATGAATATATTATTTTCAAATTGTTTAATGATTGAAAATAGTTTATAAAGTTTCAATCAGGCTTTCACATTTATTTAACTGAATTTAATTTAATTAATTAAATTGAAACAGTTTCATTTTTAACGTTAAAATCTAAAAAAATTCTTTAATTTTGAATTGATTCCGACTCGTCTTGTAAAATAAATTATTATTCAATTTCTATTCCTAAAAGTATAGTTCCATTTTGCAGAACATTAAATAATTTATATTCAGAGATGATCAATTACAATTTTTTTACAAAATTTTCAATTTGAAACGTTTCTAATTAATTAAAACATACCCTTGAAAATTATTACCTCAAATGGAACATTTTTTAAGCAAATGACTAATAATAATAAATAATAAAATTAATAATAAACTAAAAAAATTAATTGACTGTTATTTCCCGATCCCATAAAATTCCCGGTTTCCCGGTCCAGCTGTTCAGAAAAATTCAAGAATGAAACACCTCTTAAAAATGTGGTCCAGCGGAGGAGGATTACCGCGGATTATCCCAGATTGTACTTGATTACTCTGGATTAAATCTATATATAGAAATACTCTGGATTATCGAAGATTACTTTCTACTGCATAGGATTACTCGGGATTATGTAAATTTAGGAAGGATTAGTTTACCACATAAACTACAGACTTATGCAAATTCCCAACAAAAACCAATTAAGTTTTAATAAAATTGTTGAATTTTCAACAAAACTAATCAACTTTTAAACAATTGGTCAAATTTTCAAACAAATTGTTACATTCCTAATCAATAAAATCAATTTGACACTGAAAACGGAATAGTTAATTTTTCAGTTAAAAAATTAACTTAAGAAAAAAATGAATCGTCAAACAAATAGTTAAATTTGCAACCAATGGGATGAATTTTCATCTAAAATGATAAATCTTTAACTGTAATAGTTAAATTTATAGATAAATAAATAATTAAATTTTCAGTTAAAAATAAACTTTCAAACAAGAAACAACGATTTTTCAATTCAATTTTTAACCAAACAAACAATCTTGCAACAAAAATGAATCTTCAAACAAAAAAATAGTTTTAACAAAATTGTGGAATTCTGTAACAAAATTTTTAACCAAGCAGATTAATTTTCCGCCGTAAACGAAATAGTAAAATTTTTAGAGAAAATTTGATGTTTAACAACAAACAATGTAATCTTCCGCGAACAACAATTTTTCAAGAAAAAGTTAAATTTTCAACCAAAAAATACTTGAATTTTCCATCAATTAAATGAATTTTGAACTAAAGCGTAGAGCCTTCAAAAATAAAACTGACTCGTTACCAAATTGTAGAGTTTTCTACAAATTTAATAAATGTTTAAGTAAAAGAGATTAATTTTCAACAAAATACTTAATTTTCAAATAAAAAAATGAATTTACAACTGGTATAGTTAAATTTCCAACAACGATTTTTCAACAAGATAATTCAATTTTCAACACAAGATGTGAATTTTCAACTAAAAGAAGGAACCTTCAACCAAAAAAATTACTTTTCAACAAAATTTTGGAATATTTTACAAAGTTAGATTCATTTTTAACTAAATAAATTAATTTTCAAATAAAACTATGCCTTTTTAACAAAAAAGACGACTTTTAGAGAAATTTAATGAATTTTCAACTAAAATTAATCTTGAACCAAAAAAATATACGTTTTAACAAAATTGTGGAATTCTGTACAAACAATTTTGAACCAAGGAGATAACTTTTCCACCATAAACGAAATATTTAAATTTTTAGATAAAAATTTAATGTTTAACAACAAAAAAACTAATCTTTCAAAAAATAGTTCAGTTTTCAACAAAAAGAAGATTTTTTGACTAACATTATGAATCATCAACTAAAGTAGTTAAATTTTTAATTCAAAAATAAACTTTCAACCAAACAAACAACGAGTTTTCAAGAAAAAGGTTAAATTTTCAACCAAAAAACTCTTGAAGTTTTCATCAATTAAATGAATTTTGAATAAAAATGTAGAACTTTCAAAAATAAAAACGACGCGTTACCAAATTATGGAATTTTTTACAAATGAAATTAAGGTTTAAGTAAAAGAGATTAATTTTCTACCAAAAACTAAATACTTAAATTTGCAGTTAAAAATAATTTTCAACAAAATAGTTAATTTTCAACTTCAACCTTCAACAAAAAAATTACTTTTCAACAAAATTGTGGAATATTTTACAAAGTTAGATTAATTTTTAACCAATAGAAATGAATTTTTTAAACAGAATCATGCGTTTTAACAAAAAAGACGACATTTCAAAAGATTACATACATTTTCAACCAAATTAATTAATTTTTAACTAAAATTAGGAATCTTCAATCAAGCAAATAAATTTCTAACAAAACTGTATAATTTTTTACAAATTAGATTAGTTTTTAAACAAAATAGATGAATTTTCAAACCAAAAGACAAATTTTCTACAAAGTAGTTTAATTTTTAAACAAATAACTGAATTTTTAACTAAAAGTAAGGCTTTCAAACAAACAAAAATTACGTTTTCAACCAAATAAGAAATGTTTAACTGGAATAGTGGAATTTTCAAACATGGTAATAAATTCTTCACTGAAATGATGAATTTTTAACTGGTGTAGTTAAATTTTCAGTTTAAAAATAAACTTTTAGCCAAAAAATAACAATTT
>JAAAKG020142925.1:20563-33622 GCA_010014905.2 Druon quercuslanigerum
TGTGAATAATTCTTATTAGTGAAAAATTTAACTATTCTGTTGATGAATAGTTTCTATTTGTTTAAAACTAATTTTTTACCGAAAATTTAAACTATTTCATTGAAAACTAATCCTTTTCATCTTTTTCTTTTTGGCTTAAAAATTTAATAATGCCCGAAAAAGTTCAACTGGTTAAAAATAAATTTTTTTGTATAAAATTCAACTGTTTTATAGCTAATTCGTCTTGTTCTTCAAAATTTAACAAGATTTTTAACCATTTTTGTTGTTGTTAAAAATTCGTCCTTTTTGGTAAAATATTAATCTTCTTAATGGAAAATTCCTTTTAGTTGAAAATTTAAACATTTGGTTTAAAGTGAACTTTTTCGTTGAAAATTCATATTTTCGGGTGAAATATCAAACTGCTTTACAGAAAATTAATCTTTTCAGCTTAAGATTCCGTAAAAAATTAAAAATTGTTAAAAATAACATATTTTTTATTTTAAAAATTCAACTGTTTTGCAGAAAATTCATCTTTTTGGCTTAAAAATTTAATAATATCAGAAAAAATTTAACTATTTAAAAATGATTATTTTGTATAAAATTTAACTGTTTTATAGTTAATTCGTCTATTTTCTTCAAAATTTAACAATATTTTAAACAATTTATGTTTTATGTTGAAAATTCGTTTTTTTTATAAAATATTAATATTCTTACTGGAAAATTTATCTTATTAATTGAAAATTTAACCATTTGGTTAAAAATGAACTTTTTTGTTGAAAATTTATATTTTCGGGTGGAAAATCAAACTGTTTTACAGAAAATTAAACTTCTCGGCCTATGGATTTAACAATTCCGTGGAAAATTAAAAGTGGTTAAAAATAACATATTTTCTATTTAAAAAATTCAACTATTTTGTAGACGATTCCTCTTTTTTCTTACAAATTACACAATATTGTTGGTAACTTTTTTTTGTGAATCTGTCTTTTTTGGTAAAACATTAATTTTCTGAATAGAAAATTTATCTTTATAGTTGAAAATTTAACCGTTTGGTTGAAAATGAACTTTTTTGTTGAAAACTCATATTTTCGGTTGGAAAATCAAACTGTTTTACAGAAAATAATTACTTTCAGCTTAAGAATTTAACAATTCCATAAAAAATTAAAAGTATTGACAATTTTTTTTTTGAAAATCTGTCTTTTTTTGGTAAAACATTAATCTTATTATTAAAAAATGTATCTTTATAGTTGAAAATTTAACTTTTTGGCTAAAAATTAATCTGAAAATTTTAATATTGCTTTATTGCTTGGAAATTTTTCCTTTATAAGTTAAAAATTCAACTATTTGGTAGAAAACTAATCTTTTTGGTTAAGGATTTAACTTTTTATTTCAAAATTTGTCGTTTTTTGTTTAAACTTTCATTAAACGGTTAAAAAGTCAATTACATTGTCGAATATTTAACTATTTGATTAAAAATAAACTCTTTCGTTGAAAATTTATATTTTCGGGTGGAAAATTCAACTGTTTTGCAGAAATTCATCTTTTGGGCTTAAAAATGTAATAATTCCAGAAAAAATTAAACTGATTAAAAATAAATTGTTTGTTTCAAATTTAACTGTTTTATAGCTAATTCGTCCTGTTTCTTCAAAATTTAACAAGATTTTTACCCATTTTTGTTGACAAAAATTCGTTTTTTTTTATAAAATATTAATATTCTTAATGGAAAATTTATCTTTTTAATTGAAAATTTAACCATTTGGTTAAAAATTAATCTGCTTTGGTTGAAAATCAAACTACTTCGTTATAGTTGGACTACTTTGTTAAAAATTATTTTTTTCACATTCAAATTTCGCTGGAAATACGTTTCTTCTTCTTCAAAAATTAATTTTTTATCTGAAAATTTTAATATTCCTTTATTGTTTGTGAATTTTTCTTTTATAAGTCGGAAATTCAATTATTTTTTTATTATTTATTTCTTATTTACGTTTGAGTATTTTTTGGCAAATCTTTTATCACTCCATTGCAAAGTTAATTATGTTATTGAAAATTTTGTTAAGAAGTCATCTTCATTCAAAATTCAACTCTTTTGTTGAAAAATAAGTCTTTTTTGTTTGTTGAAGATTCAATTAAACAGCCTGGTTTAAAATAAAGTTTCTTGTTCAAGAATCGGAATTTAACTGTTTCGTCCATAATTTGTATTTTTTAATTCTAAATTCAACAATTTTCTGGAAAATGTATGTCTTTTTAAATTGAAAATTCGTCTTTTGGATCAAATATTTATCTTCTCGATGGAAAATTGATCTTTACGGTTAAAAATTTTAATAATTGGTTAAATTGTTTATCTTTTTTGGTTGCGAATTTACCTTTTTTGTTTACAAATGCTGTTAAAGATTGTTTTTTTTTTTCGTTAACAATTAATTTCTTTTGTCTGAAAATTTAACTTTACCATTTTTTGTTAAGAATTTATCTTTGACATGTTTAAAATTTAAATATTTAATAAAAAACTAATTTTTTTATTAAAGACTGGTTGAAAAGTCTTTTTATTTCACAGCAAATTAATTTTTTTAACTCCAAATTCAAGTATGCATTTGTTTGAAAATTTCTTTATTTATTTGAATATTCGCATTTTTGCTAGACAATTAATCTTCTTGTTAAAAATTTTTTGTTTCTGATGGGATACAATTGTTTTTAATTTAAAATTCAAATATTTTCTGGCGAAAATATCAACGATTATATTTTTTGTTGTAAATTATTCTTATTAGCGAAAAATTTAACTATTCTGTTGATGAATAGTTTCTATTTGTTTAAAATTAATTTTTTAAACTGAAAATTCAACTTTTTAATTGAAATGTTTTTATTTCGATATAAACTCATCTTTTTGTGTAGAATTAAATATTTTTTGATTTAAAACTACAATATTTTCCGATGGAAATATCAAACAGTATATTTTTTGTTGCAAATTCATCTGTTTGGTGGAAGATTTAATTCTTTTGTTGAAGATTGGTTTTTTTAAATTAATTTTTTAGCCGAAATTCTCCTTTTTCTGATTACGTCAATTGTTTTTTATTTAAAATAAAAGTATTTTTTTGGTTAAACATTGATTAAACACTTTAAATAAAGCCCAATGATTCTGGGCCAAATATTCCAAATTTTGCTTTTGTTTATCCAATTATTTTATTAAAGATGAAAATTTTGTATTCTATTTGCTTATTAAAATAATTGTTCAATATATTTCGACATAGATTTATGAGAATGTTTAATAACAATATTAATTTGACACATTCCATACATATTCAAAACTTACTAATTGCGCTATGGAAATAAACTATACGAATTTTAGTAAAAAAATTTGTTTTCGATACTTAAACCATTCTGTTATTGATTTGTTCATTTGTTATGTTTATAACATTTAATTGGATTATTATGCATAAATATAAACAAATCCAAATAAAAAATCGCAGTCAACAAAGCTCTTACAAAAATTATCGTAAATTTAAGAACAAAATTGTAAATCGGATAAAAAATAAAGGCCATAGACTTTTTTGAGGTTATGTAAGAACCGTGAAAAAGCACTTGCAACATTAATCAGCGTTATTAATAATTGTAAATAATTTTCTTTTGCAGTCAGCACTATTTTCAGATTATCACGCTTCAAAAGTTCTTGACAGATCAAACCCCAACCTCACGCAATGTTGTATATGTACACTCAATCACTAAAAAACATTAAAAACTGCCGAGAAAAAGATAGTGAAATAGGTATAGTTTTCCTATTTCCAGGAAGTCTATGATATAAATAGTACAAAAAGATAAAAAATTGACTAACCTTTCAGTACTGGTTTAATATTGGGCAATCCAGAAATAAGATGATGTTCACATTCACTGGTTTACAAAAGAAAAGGGAAAAATAATTTGAAGAAAAGTACAAATTAGAGCCAAGCTGCGGTATTTTGAACACGTTTAATGGACAGTAGTGAATTTGCAGTAGCTCAAGAATTCTTAACAGAAACAGAGAAAACTAGAAACAACTAGAAACTAACGAAAATATCAGACTTGTTTGATTTTTTTTGACACGTTTGTACGATGCGAGCTGTCCACCACGGTCCACTACTCCGTCTCACTCTACTGTTCACCACCACTGTTTCACTGTCAGACTGTCTCTCTCTCGCTCCTGTCCTGTCTGCTCCAGCTATCCCCATCACGTCTTTTTCTTTGCGCATCAATTTTACGCATTGTCGCGCGAATTTCGAAAGACAATTGGAAAAGTTTTGTAGAAAATTCGTCTTTTTCGTTTAAAAATAATTAATAATTAATAAATTCAACCTATTGTCTTGGAAATTTATTTTTTTATATTTTAAAAATGGATTTACTTAACAAAACATTCAATTGTTTCTTGAAGTTTCATTGATTTTGTTAAAAATTGACTTTTTTTGTAGAAAACTAAATCTTCTTCGTAGAAATTTCTACTTTTTTGGTTAACATCAACGGTTTTTTATTTAAAATTTAAATATTAATTTTTTTTGAAAATTAAATTTTCAATTGATATTCATTAATTCTATTGAAAATTTTTATTTTAGGTAGAAAATTAATTGTTTAATTAATTCAATGTTTAAATTAATTCCTGTTATTAAATTTTTCTCTTTGTTTTTTTCTTTCTTTATTCATAATGAGTCACCTAATTTACATGACTTCCATTCCTTACCATATTTCCGCTTACATATTAAACAAACAAAAAATCTCAACCTTAATATTTACAAATATTTACAACTATGTACATAAAGTCTTATGTCTAGTTCCTTATCTCTATTTCTTGTGATAGCGCAATTTAGGACTTTTTAGAATATGCGATAGAGCGAGCGACAGCGGTCGAAAGCGAGAGTGCAAGTGCAAGCGAGAGAGAGAGAGAGACCATCTTTACACTTCTAATCTAGGCGACTTCCGTTTTCTTATTCTTTCACTTTTTTTGTCCTCCAATTTACCATATTTTCAGGTGTATTGTTTCATTCTCTCTCATTCGCTTCCCTAGCACTCCAACTCCTTGATCCAATCTTCTTCTAATCCATCCTCCCCTAGAATCTTAACCACATTCTCTTGCCAGCTTCATTTATCTTCCATTCCTCTTCTACACGCTTCCCATACGTGCTCCTATGTTTCCTTCTCCCACTCACATATTCTACACTTTCTGTTTTTTTCCTTTTGCCAATACATCCCCTCTCTTACCTCTTTTCCCAATCTAAATCTTGCTATTCTGGCCCACCTTATCTCTCCCCGTCCTTTTCTAAATACTTTGGTAAACCTTCCCTTTTTTTATCATCTTATACGATTTATTGCATTTTGATTCCTCAATCATCCCCTATCTTTCTATTAATTGTCTTTCCTTGTCCTTTTTTCTAATTCTTCATAGTTTACTCCAGTCCCATCTTCAATCTTGTTAATTCTATCGCCCTCTCTCTCCTTTCTTCTGCCTCTATCAAACACTTTCTCGCCAACTCCTCTCCCTTTCCTTCCCACAGCTTTGTCTCAAATTTCCATGCCCTCTTTCCCACTCTAAAACATCCTTGCCTCACTCCTTTCACGAACCATAAACTATCTCCTGCTTGATCACCTACCTTTACCCTGCTTTTTGTCTCTCTAAAAATTTCCGTCACTCTCTTTATTAATCCCTCTCTTATCTCCCTTTTCACCATAACTTTGTCCATTTCGCCTCGGTCTAGATAGTTCAAAGCATGAATGTTGTCCATCACCCCCATTCTTTTTCTAACCCCTGTCTGATTCGGTGGCTCTATCTTTTTTTTCTCAACTTCTTTCTTCAATCTCTCCGACAAAACAGTTACATATACTTTATACAGTGTTGGCATCAGCGCCACTGTCCTTTCTTTAACCTCCTCTCCTTTGCCTTTCTTCACTATTGGTATCACTAATCCTTCTTTCCATAATTCTGGCCAGTCCTGTCCTCTCTATACTCGATTACACATTATCCATGCCTATTCCTCTAGTTCTGTCTCTCCATATTTTTTCCCTTGTTATGTCCTCTTCCTCATCTCTTTCTCCACTATATTTTTCTCCCTTTCTAACTTTTCTCTCTACTCTTCCTAACAAGTCCAAAAAATATTCTTTCCATTCTACCATTTCAATATCTTGGTTTACTTTTTTTCTTCTTCTTCGTTCTCTATTTACTAACTTCCATACCTCTTTTCCGCCCTAGCCTTCTCCGCCTCTTCCTCAAACCTTCTATTCTCTTCGTCTTTCTTTTGATCACACAACTCAGAATACTCTTTCCTGTTTCTTCTATATTCTTCCCCATTATTTTTTTTATTTTCTTCACTTTTTTAATTCCTTTCTGACCTCCTTCTTTTTTTCTTTACAATCCACATCTCATTCACTTCTATTCCCCTCTTTAGTAACTTAATTTTCGTTTTTTTACTCTTTTTACTTCTCCTATCATTTTTTCCATCTCGTCCACATTTCCCTCTCCTATTTTTATATTTTTACCTTTTCTCTAAACTTTTCCTTTCCTTGCCTTAACCAATCCCCTTTCGCTGCACTCTTTACCTTTGCACCAATTTTATGCATATTACTATTACTTTTTTCTTCCTCTAATGTCACTTTTAAGGGAAAGTGATCCGAACCAATATAATCACCTACCTCTAATTCTCTCTTACCTCATCATCCACTATATATAATCATTTACTGTTCCCCTTTCTCCTCTTGACCGTGTATATTCTCCTTCCTCATCTTCCTCTCCTAACTTTTCTCTCTATTCCTCCTAGCAAATCCAACAAATATTTTTTCCATTCTACCATTTCTATTTCTTGGTTTACTATTTTTCGTTTTCTTCTTTCTCTATTTACTACTTTCCATACCGCTTCTTCCGCCCTAGCCTTCTCTGCCTCTTCCTCAAACCTTCTATTCTCTCCCTCTTTCTTCTGATCACACAGCTCAGAATACTCTTTCTTTTTTCTCCTATATTCTTCCTCAATACTTTTCTCCACTTTCCTAATTCCTTTCTTACCTCCTTCTTTTTCTCTTTACAATCCTTATCCCATCCACTTACTTCTATTCCCCTCTTTACTAACTTCATTTTTGTTTTTGCACTCTAATCCCCTATTCCTTCTCCTATCATTTTTTCCATCTCCTCGTCCACATTTCACTCTTCCATTTTTATATTTCTTACCTTTTCTCTAAACTGTTCTTTTCCTTGCCTTGAGAAATTCCCTTTTCCTACACTCTTTACCTTTGCTCGCTTTTTATGCACATTACTTTTACTTTTTTTCTCCTTCTAATGTCACTATTAAGTGAAAGTGATCCGAATCAATAAAATCACCTACCTCTAATTTCTTGACCTTCTCTCTTACCTCATCATCCACTATCATATAATCAATTACCGTTCTCCTTTCTCCTTCCATCCTAACTCCTCCAAGCTCTTTAACAACATCTTTCCCTCATCTATTTGTTTGATTTTTTTTACTGTGAATTAATTTTTTTCAACTAAAAATTCAACGATTTTGTACCAAATTTATTCATTTGGTTGAAAAATGAGGAGTTTTAGTACAAAATTAACTATCAAGTATGAAAATGCGTCTTCTTTAGTTAAAGATTTATTTCTTCGGTCGAAATTTTTTTTTTTTTTTATAATTTTTTGTCTCTGAATGTACAATTTTTTAATTGACAATAGATTAACTTGGTTTAAAATTGAACTATTTTGTAGAAAAATCGCCTTTTTGTTAAAAAATAAAACTTCTCTTTCTGATTTTATATTTTTAGTTAAAATGTTCACTATCTAGTTAAAAAGTAATCTAATTTATTGAACATTCCATATTTTTGATTAAAAAATTAAGAATTTAAAGAGTTTTAAATTGCCCTGCAGTCTCCCCACTACTTATTTCTAACTGCGCATCAATCTTGCGCATTATCGCGCGAATTTCAAAAGATATTTTTAAAAATCATAACGGACAGTTGTTTACAAAATTTACTAACCAAAATGTGAAAAGATAGATTAGATGGATCTTTTAATGTTCATAAAAATATCACTATATATGTTTGTAACCAAAAAATTCTAAAAATGGCTGTTTCAATATCTTTTAATGAAGAAGTAATAACAGGAGAAGGAGCTCTCTACGAATCAAAATCGAGAACCAAAAGAAACGGAGAAAATGGCGTTTTGACGTCTTCTGTCATCTTCTGTTTCCACTTTTTCAGGTTACGATTTTCTGATCACTAATAATCCTGAAAATAAGAGAAATATATCGAATTTATTTAATTTTATATTGTTTTCGAATAATTCTATGGCTTTGAAAAAAGTGTTTGCCTCTGACAGCTGAAGTTAATTAATGGAATCGAAGTGAATCAGGTAAAAATAAAAGAATTGTATGAAAAGTCAAAATATGGAAGATTTTCGTGTTTAATTAAATTCTGCTTGTAAATAAACGCAAATAGCATGTGTTGTAAAACTTTATAGATACATATATAATAAATATACGGATTTGGTGTGATATATATATGATGTTTATTATTCATCTTTTTTGAGGTTATTGTTGCGATTTATTTCATCTTTTTTTTCTCTTTCTTTCATTATTTACGTGGGATTTTTGTTATTTTTGATAGAATAAGGTATTGCTGATTGAAAGTGTCAGTTCTGATATTAAGGAGACTAAAAATAAAATATTAGAAAAATGTCGTCGACTCATCGAGAAGCTATTCAAAAACAAATACAACAAGACTGGGCGAATCGAGAATACATTGAGGTTATAACAGGCAGTATTAAGAAGATCACAGATTTCCTCAATTCTTTCGGTAAGATGAAAATCAATATTTTTACAAATTTCACCATTTTTGCACAAGGCCTAAAATTTTAAAATCCAAATTAAAAATTCAATTTCAAAATTTTGACATGTGTGCAATTTTACTAGTATTTAAAAGGAAAGGAAAACGTGGAATTACCTATAAAATTGGAAGTTCTGAAAAGTATGTATTTAAAATAATTAAAGTATTGCGCAGATTTTATTCAATTATTCACATAAAAATTTTTGCTTTGAAAAATTTTGTTGTATAATTTATGAACTTAGTTGAAAGTCAAACTAATTTGTTAAACATTGATTTTTTTGATTAATGATTCATCATTTTGATTCGAAAACCTTTTTTTTTGTAGAAAATTTAACACTTGTAGAAAATTGGCTTTTAATTGGTTGGAAATAAATTTTTTAACTAAAAAATTAAATATTTGATTTTTACTGAAAATTATTGCTTTTTATTTAATACTTCATGTATTTTCTTAAAAAATTTTTTTTATTCATTAAAAATTAGTTTTTGAACTGAAAATAGAACTATTTCATTTTAGTTGAAAATTTATTTCATTTGTTTAAAATTCAAATATTTTTTGAGAATTATCTTTTGAGATAGAATATTAATCTTCTTAGTGAAAAATGAATATTTTTGGTTTACAATTGACTTATTTGGTGGAAAAATTGAACTATTTTAAAAATTAATTATTATAATTAATAATAATTAATTAGGATTTTGTCTTGTATTTTGTAATAATTAATAACTATTTTTTCGTTTTTATGTTTAAAAGTTAATTTTTTTAAATTGTAAATATAACTATTCAATTTTGTGCTGAAATTGATCTTTTTTAGTTGAAAATTCATGTATTTTGTACAAAATTCACCTTTTTGGTAAAAAATAAATCTTATCGGTTGGAAATTCTTTTTTTGTTGTTCTTAAAGATTCGCAATTTTAGTGGAAAATTCATTTCGTTGGTTAAAAATTTAACTATTTTAAGATTGTCTTTTGGAATAAAATATTAATCCTTTCATTTCAAATCAATCTTTTTGGATAAAAATTCATTTATTTTGTTAAAAATTAAGCTGTTTTGTTCAAATTTTTTTATAGTTAAAAACGACTTTTTTGAACTGTACATATAACTGTTTCATTTTGGATTAGAATTTTATTTTTTTTAGTTAAAAATTAATCTCTTTGGTAGAAAATGAATCTGCTTGGTTGGAAATTCGTTTTTTTTTTTAAATTTTAGTGGAAAATTCATCTCTTTGGTTAAAAATTTAATTATTTTGTTTAAGATTGCCCTTAAGGATGAAAATTCATTTATTTGGTTGAAAATTAACCTTTTTTATTAAAAATTGTTTTTTTTAAATAATTAAAATTGAATTTATTCAACTGTAATTATAACTATGCTATTTTTGGTTGAAATTGATCTTTTTTGGATAAAAATTCATGTGTTTTCTTAACAAGTCATCCTTTTTGTAGAAAATGAAACTTTTTGGTTGAAAATTTGTTTTTTTTTTGGTATTAAAGACTCTCTTCTGTTTTTGAAAATTCATTTCTTTGGTTACAAATTTACCTCTTTTGTAAAAAATTGTCCTTTTTGGTAGAATATTAATCTTATTGGGAAAAATTTATCTTAATACTTGACAATTCATTTATTTGTTTAAAAAATTGAACTATTTTTTTGAAATTTCTTTTTTATGTTTGAAAATTAATTTTTTAAATTGTAAATTTAACTATTCCATTTTGGGTTGAAATTGATCTTTTTTTTTTTTACTTATTTTGTTGAAAATTGTCTTTTGTGGTAGAATATTAACATTCTTGGTGAAAAATTCATTTTGATATTTGACAATTCATTTATTTTATTGAAAAATTGAGCAAATTTTTAAAATTCGTTTTTACAATTATGAGTTAATTTTTTTTGTAAATATAAATATTCCATTTTTGGTTAACAATTTACATTATATGTTTGTTTAATTTATCCTTTCTTGGTAAAAAATGAATCTTCTGTGTTGGATATTTATTGTTTTTGTTAAAGATTCATAATTTTAGTTGAAAATTAATTTCTTTGGTCACATATTTAACTATTTTGTTGAACATTACCTTTTGTGATAGAATATTTATCTTCTTGGTAAAAAATTCATCTGTTTGGATGAAAATTAATTTTTTTTGTTAAAATTTGGTATATTTTTTTCAAATTTTACTTTTTAGGTAAAAATGAATCTGCCTGATTGGAAATCTTTTTTTTTGGGTTAAAGATTCCTAATTTTAGTAAAAAATTAATTTCTTTGGTTTCAAATTTAACTAGTAAAATTATCATCTTTTTTGGTTAAAAGTTACTCTTATTGGTTGAAAATTTATCTTTTTTGTTGAACTTACATAAATATACATTTTAAAAAGTTCTTGGAAAAATTAGAAAATATTTTTAACTATTTCAGATTAATTTTTAAAAGATATTTTAGACTTCGAGAAGTTATAAAAAATAAATAATATCTTTTAAGTTTTCGGAAATGCTTCCAAGTTATAAAATATTTTAAATTTATGCAAAACTCGAATGTCTCCTTAAAATTTTTTAAAATCACTCAAAATGTACAAAAATTGCCTTAAAAGTTTTAAATTCTTTTTCAATCTCTTTAATTCTTTGTAATTTTCCTTAAATATTACTCAATTTTATTTCATAATGTTTTAATCTTACTCAATTGAAAAATGTTTAAAAAATTTTTTTCTAAATGTTTTTTTTTTTTTCAATATCTTCTACTCTTTTTCGAAATTGAAGAAAATGTTTTGAAATCTTTTTCCATTTCCTCTAAAAGTTCATGTTTCAAAATAAAAAATTGTACAAAAATTTTTAATCTTCTAAATTTTTTTTTTTTGTAAATTCTGAAAAATTTCACAGTAAAGGAATACTCCAATTACACTGAATATACAGATATTTAAAAGAATTTTCCTACAATCTTTTAGATTCTTTTTCAATTTTAAAAATCCTTTGAAGTGTTTTGAATTTTTTGTTAAATATTCTCTTAAAATTAATTTTTCGAAATAAAATATTATTATAATATTTCCTAGGAAACTAAAGATTATTTTTTTGGAGCCTCAGAAAATTCCTAAAATATCTTATGAGTTTTTATTATTGTTGAATAATTTAAAAAGTTCTAAATATCTCTTAAACTTACTCAAATTTATTCTGAAATTATGTATTAAGACATAATTTTGCTTTAAATTATTTTACACTCTTTTTCAAAATTTTAAAACTTTTGTAATATTTTTCATTTTTCTTTTAGAATTTATTAAGAAAGAAATTATTTATCTAAAAAAATGTTTAATCCTGAAAAATTAAAAGAATTTTCCTAAAGTCTCCCATTTTCTTTTTCATTGCCTAAACCATTTAAATTTCTTCGAGAAATTTTCTTCTTTTTTCTGATTCTTCAAAATAAGTTTTTTTTATAATTTAATTTTTCTTATCCTTTTGAAAATTTTAAAAAAGTTTAGAAATGTTAGTTTTGTAGGAAAATTTTAAGAAGAGATTTATTTCTCAGTATTAAACAATCAATAATCATTTACAATTTAAATTTTCTCTTCTATCAGAAGTGTTTAGACACATTTAGAAGTAAATTTTATGATGAAATAAAATAGTTTATTTGGAGAGTTCGAGATACAATATTGATGGTGTAGAATTAATCTTTTTTGGTCGAAAAATAATCTTCTGCGTGGAAACTTCAACTATTTTCATGAAAATTCATGAGTTTAATTGGAAATTCGTCTTTTTGGTAGAAAATGAATCTTTTTACTTCAAAACTCCACTATTTGGGTGAAAATTAGTGTTCTTTATTAAAAAAATAGTTTTATTCAAATGTATGCTTTTCGGTTGGAAAGTCAACTATTTTGTTGTATATTTGTCTTTTTGGTGTGAGAATTCGACCGTTTTGTTGAAAATTTATTATTTTTTTTGTTTCAAAATTCGTATTTTTCGCTTGAAAATTCAAATATTTAGTAGAAAACTCAGCTATTTAGTTGAAAATTCAAATATTTAGTTAAAATTCATATATATCGTCTAAAATAATCGTTTGTGCTTGAAACTTCATATTTTCGGATTGACAATTCAATTTTTGGGTAGAAATGTCATTTTTTATATTTTAAAATGCAACTAATTGATTAAAAACTAATTTTTTTTGATAAAAATTTATTTTCCAAATTGAAAATTAAACTGTTCCATTTTTGGTTGAAAAATCGACTATGTGTTTGCCTAAAAATATACTATTTGTCCATTCTTTGGAAAAAAATATATACTGTTTGTTGAAAAATTTACTT
>JAAAKG020142926.1:0-11493 GCA_010014905.2 Druon quercuslanigerum
TTTTTCGGCTACAATCGGAATATTTCAATTACCTTACCGCTCCAAAAAAAGCAATATCAATATCAATATCAATAGCAATAGCAATAGCAATAGCAATAGCAATAGCAATAGTTATAGCAATAGCAATAGCAATAGCAATAGTAATAGCAATATCAATAGCAATATCAATAGCAATATCAATAGAAATAGTAATAGCAATTGCAATAGCAATATCAATAATAATAGCAATATCAATATCAATATCAATCGCAACAGGAATAGCAATATTAATGTTAATATCAATAGCATTTGTAATATCAATATTAATAGCAATAGAAATATCAATAGCAATAGCGATAACAATAGAAATATCTATAGTAATGGTAATAGCATTATCAATATAAATAGCAATAATAATAGCATTAGAAATAGCAATAGCAGTATCGATAGAAATAGAAATATTAATAGCAATAGCAATAGAAATAACAACAAAAATAACAATAGCAATAACAATAGCAATATCAATAGTAATAGAAATAGCATTATCAATATGAATAGCAATGGTAATAGCATTAGAAATAGCAATAGCAATATCAACAGAAATAGCTCACCGCTACTTAAAATTTTATTTTTTGGTCAATATTAAAGTAAGCGTAATGGTTATCAAGGTAAAGCAATAACTCTATTTCATTTATCTTATCCTTCGGCTCGTCTCTCTCTCTCTCTTTCTCCCCCGCTCTCTTTCTCGGGGAGAGAGAGAGAGAGTGAACCAGTGGGGCGACGCCGATGAGTCGCGTGAACACTCCAGCACGTATACTTTACTGCGCCGCATGACGCTTTTTTCCATGACGCTTTTTTCCATGACGCTTTTTTTTATGACGCTTTTTTCCATGTCGCTTTTTTCCATGAGGTTTGATTTTCACTGGCTAGCCCCCAGCGCCCAGCACCAGCAACCCGCCATAGGGAACTTCGTTCCAAAAACGGAAGAAATAAAAAAAAAATTATAAATGAAAAAAAAATTGTTTTGAGAGAGTGAAGGGAGCTGATTTAGTTGCTTGCCTATTTATTTTTCTTTCCTCTTTTTTGTTATTGTCCAAAGAGATTTGGTCGCTGGATTCTTGATTTTATTATTAGGAATTCTGTTCAAGTTCTTAAGGATGTACACAACGTACAATCAATCTCAAACGTTGCCTATATCTAAAATTTATTTATAAAATGGAAGAAAGTATATATTATTAATGTCTGTAAATATTGATGGAGACTTCTAAGCACACTACAAAAATAATGATTCAGGTTAAAATTGTTTATTTGACAACACTTATTCAATGGTTTAGTTTTTTCTTTCTCCTTGGGGAACAGTTACAATTTTGATTTACTCCTAATGCTTGAGGCCTCATTGTATTCTTCAAAGGATTCTTTAAATTTCTGTTTGGTTTAATTTAAAAACAAATCATTGAGAGCCCTAGAGTTATTATAATTATTATAAACAATTATAGTTTAAATTTCAATTTACACGGAAAAAGCGAAATCTAAAAGTATAAATAACTATTGTTAGATAAACAATTTTAACCTAAATTATTTTTTTTAAAGTACACTTAGAAGCTTCCGTAAAAATTTCCGGAAATCTACTCAATAAGATATCGCTCCAAGGGCCAAAGATTTAACCCCAGCTGTTCCTAAAGATAAAATCCATGTACTCCTTGACATTTTAAATTCTTACAATCCTGTTATTAAATTTACTATACAAGTTGAAGAAAATTTTAATTTAATTTCAAGACAATCTTGTTAACACATGTGATGGTTTTGTGAAAATTTATTTGTACTAAAAGAAAACTTGGCCCGGTCGTTATTTAACTTTTAACTTTTGTGATGCTTTTTGCCAAAAAATCCGTTTGGTCACAGGCCTTTTTTACAGACTTCTTAGAATTTTAGATCCAGAATTCAAAATCATAAAAATTAATGTCGTCAGAGATACTTTAAAAGATAAAGTTTTCGCAACCTATTTTATCCAACAACTGTTTAAAGAAAAAAATTCCGATTATATAACACTGAATTTGCTTCTAAATTAAATAAAAACAAAAATGTATCTTATTTTGACTTTACGATTTTTTCTTACATAAAATTTTTATCAGAGAAAAATAAAAAAGTTCTAAAGAAAGAAAAAATCAAGTACCTTTTACGAACCAACTAATAGCTTTTAAATTTTTTTTAGCAATCTTAATGACCCACTTCCTAAAAGTTTTTTTTCACATTGACTTTTCGTCCTTTCACTGATAACATATTTATTACTTACAATATTGATTTAAAATTGTGGGCCTCCTTTCACGAGACAACCCATTATTTATCTTTTTATTTATAAACTTTTAATAATTATTTTTTTTCAATTTTTTTATAATCATTCTTTTCTCCTTATACAATATATTCTACATTATCTCCATGCTTTCTTTAGAATTAATAAATGTTTCTCTTTGACTGATGAGGGTCCAAAAAGTGAGCGAAACGTAAAAAATAACTTATCGTACCTCTTTTTTAATGACCTTTATTTCCATGGCTTGCTTCGCTACTCATTGTCTAACTATAAAAATTAAAATAAAAACTTTAAAAAACGTATTAATACATTAATTATCTTCTATTGAGTAACATGAGGAAGATTATGAGATGTTAAATCCTTCTTTTTGTTATTGTTAATAATAATTTCTGAATTAAATTCAAATTGTCAGAATGACAAATATGATTAGATAAAAGTATGGCCATGTCTACTAAATTTTTGATTACAACAATTTTATGTTGTACAGGGTGTTCAGATAAATAATTTGAAAATATACCTGAATACATTTTTTTCGGAACCAATTTGTGACAATATTGTTATTTGAATCTCTTATTATTTCCAGATTTAGAAAACTAATAGAATTGTGCTCTTCTTCTTCAAATGTGAAATTAAGTCTTGGATGATACTGATAGAATAAATTGAATTTTGTCACTTGATATAATTAAAAATGAGTGTCCACATACCGCGTATGAAATAAAATTTCAAAGTTTAATTTTTCAAAGGCATAAGATTCAAAATCTTGCATGACTATTGCCGATAAAATTGCAACATAGGAGTTCCAAATGTTTGTTTGTATAAAACATCATCAAATTTAAAAATAGAAGAATCAAAGAGAAATGATAAACCTTTTTTAAATTCATCTAAAGGTATGCTAGTATGGTTACGGAGAAAACTCCATCTATCTTCAATGCCTTTTAAAGCTAATGCAGAAGGAATATTTGTGAATAACGATGTGACATCTAAAGAAGACATGATGTAATTATCAGGAATTTTAACATTAATAATACGTTTTTTGCAGTATGATGAATTTTTAACATTATATTTATAATCAGGTAAAGATTCTGAAATTATATTACTAAGTGTTTTTGCTAACATGTAAGTTGGAGTGTTGATAAAGGAAACTACTGGTCTGACTGGACATTCTGGTTTATGGATTTTTGGTAAACCGTAAATTCTTGCTAAATTAGTATTAGTTGTAATCAAATCTTTCCTAAAAATACTAGGATTAAGGTATTTCTGAGTCCTGTATTTATTAGTAAACTCCACAACCATGATGGTGTTGTTATGGTTGTTCCGGTTTTTTAAATAAATTCATAACTAATTATTATTGAAAGTTTTTCAAAATAATTCATAAAACATGGAACATCACTACAATAGTATTTAATATCATATTATTCTCAGGTAAACATTTTTTTTTTATTTCTTTTTTATTACAACATAAATTTATCAAATTGTAACCTTTTTACCCTAATTTTAACTATTTTACAGAATAATCATGATTAAACATTTATTTAACTTTAGAGTTTGGAGCAAGTAGATTATATTAACATAACGGAACGATTTTTTCAATTGCAATTTCAAACATAACAACTCCTACATGTAAATCCAATTTTAAATCGATTTCATTATAACTTTTAGTAAGAATAATTTATAATTATGACCATCTTGTCTTCTAAAAAATTATGTATCAATTGTTTTTACTTTTCTATTATCAATTTTAGATTCTTTTATATCTAAAGAGGAAACATGTCATCTTTCGAAACGTCATATGATTCATACTTTTTAATTACGTTTTTTATACACTAAACTTCTATTGTATGAAATTGCAAAAAAGTTATATTTTGAGCATACATTACATTACATTAAATTATTTATTATTAGATTATTATTTAGACAAAAAAATATAAGCGTAAAAGACATTATTTTTTCTCTCAAGTCATGTGGTACAGATCCGAATAATAATAATTTAATAAACAATAAAATATCAGTAGTTAAAAATTATTATTGCTAACAAGAAGTATTATCAAAAATTTTAAAAATTATCCAATAGCGATCCGAAAATAATTTTCTTCTTCAGAATAATGTGGAAGAAAAAATAAAGAGATTCACAATCGTTTAATCTACTTTTAAAAAAATGCTTTCACTAAATTACGTATTAAGCAAATAAATAGTAATTGTCCTTGACGTAAAAGTGTCAGCCACTCTAAATTATAATTGTAATTATTGAATATTTATATGATCAGCTTCCAAATTTTAACTTTTAAACAAATAGTTTGCTCTGCTATAATAATTATAATTAAGAATCCTGTAAGAGGGTCTTCCAAAAATAGAAAGAAATTTTATTAGAGGAACAATGTCTGATTTTTGTCTATATTTATAATATTTTTTGTTAACATAAACAGACCAATATTCTTAAATTTAATCTGAGCTCGAGAATCTTCTTTCTTCTACTATGTGTTTCTTGCAAGGTAAATAAAACGTTCTTATCGGAGACGCATGATAAATTTTAGTATATAAAGCAGCCATTTTGCGACACGTTGTTCACACGTAGCAAAAAAGAAGTTTTTGCTGTTCTAGTATTTTGATTATTCAATAAAAATGAACATTATTTCTGATAATCTGATTCTTATTTTCGTCATTTTTCTTTATGCTCAAAGTGAGTTTAATTTATTACTATAATTATTATGCACAGAAAATATTAGACATATTTTCTCAAACATATGCTTATTAGTTTAAACGCTTCTATTTTCAAATTTTCATTCTTAAAGTGGCCAAAAATCTAAATTAGTTTTGAAATTGAAGATTTAACATTAATTAAATGAAATTAAACGCAATTGTGAAAATTTTATTCAAATAAATGTTATATTCTAGAGTAAATATATAATTGAAACACATATGCCAACATTTTATGAATCAAAAATACTTTTTTTAATGAAATGCAAATGTATTAGTTTTGATAAAGTATTTCCTTTGTTTAAAAAAAATTATAACAATTTAATAATTTGCATGTTTTCTTGCTAGTCGATTAATGTTTAAATTAAAGAATTTGTCTGGAAAAATTAAAAGTGGTTGAAAATGGGTTTTTACAACGCTTTTTCATGGTTTGTGCATATATTTATTTTCTTT
Source organism: Druon quercuslanigerum (assembly GCA_010014905.2). Classification (NCBI taxonomy): domain Eukaryota; kingdom Metazoa; phylum Arthropoda; class Insecta; order Hymenoptera; family Cynipidae; genus Druon; species Druon quercuslanigerum. The sequence goes on from JAAAKG020142926.1 coordinate 5,435, forward strand.
TATTAATCGCGTTAGCGCTTCGATTTAGATACGTATTTTTTTATTTATTGTTAAATTTTTTATAAAAAAAAATATTACTTGCAACCAAAAAAGCGTGACTCTTATCTTCATAGGTAGTTACCATCGATCAGAGTACATATTAATTTAAACACCGTTAAAATATTAATAAATTTACAGACCTAGTTAACTTCTCAAATAACGAAAAATACATAACGGCATTTTTGGATAAGATAAAAAAATAAATTAAAAAAAAATTTTTACTTTAATTGTTTCTGAAGAAAGATCTACTCTCGTCGCTTCTCTAAAAGACGAACCACATAACAACTAACAGGAAATAGTTTAAGTTATTTTTAGACAGGATGCAAAATATTTTTTTTAATTTTAATATTAAATTCGTGTATGAAAAAAGATTCACTCTCGTCGCTCCACTCAGAATCGAATCATACAAAAAATAACAGCAAATACTTCAACTCATGTTAGCAAAGACAGAAAATAAATTTTTTGTATGCTCAAATAAAATTTTTTCAAGCTTAATATACTTTTACGTATTTATCACATAAAAGAAGTGATTTCATACAAATCATGATGTATTTATTAGGGAGCTCAATGCAGCAGAATTCCAAAAATTTTACAAAAAAATAAATAATAATAATAATAAAAATAAATAATAATAAATTTTGAAACCTTTTTTTATTAAAAATTAAGTAATAACACGTAAAACAAAAAAAAGAAATAATTTTAAAAAATCGTAGATGGAATGCAATACTTAATCAAGTATCAAGGAAACTTTGAAGAATGTGGTAAATTTCAACTAAAATTTTGACAAAAATTCTTTAAAAACTTCAAAAAGTGCAATCTTTGAATACAAATGTAAAAATTTCCCAGTACCTATTAATAATTTTTTATTTTTCGATAATTAATTAAAAAAATTAATTTTCTAATCAGATTATAAATCATCGTCCAAAAATATTAATTTTTTACAACGGAAATCAAATTTTATACTAAATAGGTAAATTCTATATTTTAAATTAAAGGTTAAATATTAAATTTTCTGTCAGAAAATTAATTTTCAGCTGATAATGATGAACTTCCAAAGAAATAGTTAAATTTTATAATAAAATTTTTTTTTATTTCTACTAAAATAATAAATCTTGAAGCAAAAATATTATTTTTAACCCGGTAGATGACTATAAAGATTAATTTTTTACCCAAAGACACATTTTCGATAAAAATGATAAATCTTTACTACAATAACTGATTTTTAAAGCAAATAGTTCAACTTGTAGTAAAAAAAGGTGAAATCACAATTAGAAATTCATTTTCTAGCAAAAAACTCGAATTTTTAAATTTTTTAAGATAAATATAATAATAACCCAGAATATAATTTTTCTACCAAAAAGACGATTTAAAATAAAAAAAATAATAGTTTTGTTTTCAGCAAAATAAGTTTTTAACGAACATGATGAAGATTTCATGGAACAAAATTTATTTTTAAATAAATATTGAATTTCTACTAAAGAATTAACTGCTGACAAAAAAAATTTTATTTTTCATTAAATAAATCGATTTTCAACTAAAAAAGATCATTTTTTAACCAAAAATCGAATTGTGTAATTTTCAGTTTAGGAAAATAATTTCTGGAAAAATAGTTGAATTTTCAAAATGTAAATTTTAGCTCAAACATGTCATTGTTAAACATTTAGTTAAAAAAAATTGTTCAGACAAAAAAGACGAATTTTCAACAAACTAAGCAACTTTTAAATCCAAAAAATACGTTTTTAATAAAAAAGAATGTCAAATAATTGAATTGGAATTTAAAAAAATTAATTTTTAGTCAAAGAAAGAACCAGTTTTTAACCAATTATTTTAACGAAGAACATTAATTTTTTTTTTAAATTCTAAAAAAAAAAAATGAATATTTAGTTAAAAAAGATACAATTCAAATTAAAAATGTTAACGTTAAATTTTTAATTGATTTCAACTCAAAAAACGAATTTTTAAAAAAATTATTAAACTTTCAACTAAAGAAATGAACTATTAAAAAAAGGCGAATTTTCATCAAAAATACCTGAATTTTCAATTAAAAAAGTAACTCTTAATCACAAACTAGAATAGATTGTTTTTTATTTTTTCTTAATATTTCTATTTTGATATATCTTATACAGTTTCGATATGTTTATATTTCATGATATATTTTTCCCCAATTTATTCTTTAAAATTGTAAATTTATTTTAACATTATTTTTCAAAATTGCGAGCTTTTAATCACTTCTGGTTCTGGTTTAATCACATCTAATGAAAACAGTAGGACTTTGAAAAACTGGATCGGGCAAAATTAGGTCCAAATCGGGCTATCTTGATGGGGCCAGACTCGAAATGAAACGCGATACCTGATCGGGGCCCAAGCGCAGCGGCCAGATAGATAACAAGGTCTGGCCCCGCTTAGGCCCATATCAATTTATTTTTATTTATTCCTATTTAAAAGAGGTTTTAATTGAAACAATATCAAAGTCCTAAGAATTACTCCCTAAACTGAAATTTGAGAATAAACTATTGAAATATTTGGCAAAAATATTTTTGGCTTCAAGTTCTAAAATAAATTTGTCTTTAATTTCTTTATTGAACTTAAATGTGAAAAGTTATTTTGAAATAGGCAGACTATAACATTGCACTGGCTCTCACATTTTTTTTTTAAAAGCGACTATACTACAATAAGAAGTTTGCATTAAAATACCAATTATATCAAACCACCTAAAAATATGCCAAATCAAATATGTTCATGAAGTCATTGTTGATCTACCTCGTTTTCACATTCAAGATAGTAAATATCACTTATGGTTCTTTTCTTATAAATAATTAAATTTATTTTGTGGTTAGGTTTTATATTAACATACTTGGTTAAATTTATTCACTTAAAGCGAAATTCCTGAAAATGAAATCAAGAATCAAACGACCAAATATGGCCAATCACAATCAAATGTATCCATTCCAATATGAAAAAAACCCACAAATTGCCTTACCTTTTTCTCCTAAAAATAAAAGAAAAGAAAACTTCTCCCTTTAGATAAAAATAAAATATAAAAACGAGGAAAGAAACATGAGTAAGCAACCAACCAAACCTCCTTTCTTCTTTCTTTTTTGGTTAGAAAAAAAATAAAATGAAAATAATTTTTGTCTTTATCATTATCAAATAAAAAAAGAAATTAGTAAATAAAATCACCAACGTTTCGGCACTCATATAGCACCCTTATGAAGGCCTTGATAAGAGTGATGTATGAGTGCCGAAACTTTTTTGATTTTATTCATTAGTTTACTTTTCAATTTATTTATCTTGGTAACAAAAAGACGAAAGGACTCTAAACATTATTTATACATAAGAAAAAATTATTTGAATTCTTAAAACAAAAAAAAAAAGGAAGAGGATTAGGTTGCTCACCTCCTAATTTTTCTTTCCTCTTTTTTATATTTTTTTTTCTTCAAAAGGAGGCGTTCCTTCTTTGTAAGGGGGGGGGGAGGGGGGGGCAATTTTGTCAGATTTCAATGAAAACATTTCATGCTGATTGTCCAAATTTGGTCCTTGGATTAATTGGGCGCAATCTACTACCAAGATTTACTGTTAAGCCGGGGTCTAGAGGGAAAAAGTTTAACATCCACAAAATTGTGTGACCGAACTGTCCCAAGACAAATATTTAGCATTTTCTGCACGAAATCTCTCGGACCACACTATTAATTACTAAAGACTGTTACCAATATTTTTTTAAAATTTATAAACGTTTAAATTAATGCAGCTTATTAAAATTTTACAAATGTAAATTTCTTTTTAAAAAATCAGATGCAGAAGGCTCTCCAGATAAGCTGCCTCCAATGGGTATTTCTTTAAACCTGAGGGATGGCTCTCATTACAAAGGTGTCATCAAAACGGGACGGATGCTTCAATATTTCCGGTTCGTGCCCCCCTGGTTACATCCTCTAGAAAGCACTCTCACCGCCAGTGTAAAATTCTTCATATTATTGAAAACTGGTCCTCATTTCGAAGGAGTTTTGGAACTGGAGCATGGACCTACTAGTGATGATCCTAATGTTCCAAAGGATGCTCAATTACATATAGTACATAAACCTAACGCTACTGTGGAATATCTTACAGCTAAATCTTTCCAACCGCACGACGTCTCCTTAGAATCGGAAAGGCCACACTTTTATGATAGCCCACTTGTTAGCCGCATTTATGTGGGGTTGAGAAAAGATTGTGTCTATAGTGCAGTTTTACAAAAATTTACTCCGATAAAGAAAAGGCTTTCCCTGATAGTCGACGTAGGTGCCAGTATTTCTCGGAATGATAAAAAAAGAGTTAAGGATTGATCTCTACTGGGAATCATTGAATAAGGGGATAGAAAGAGATAGAAATTAGGGTATAGAAAGGGATAGAACATTACTATCTCTGGGAAATACACGATATGTATTCTTAAGTCTATCACCAAATATTAATATCTATTCCCCTCTATCTCGTTTATTTATCTCTATCTATCCTCGAGCCTATCACCAAAAACGAATATCTATACCCTTCTATCCCGTATATTTATATAATAATATCTCATTCTATCTCCAACTCTATAACCCAAATTAGAGCATGTCTAACTTTTTCTATCTCGAGATTTATCGTCAAAATTTAGATATAGCTATATAGCACACCTATCTTTTTCTATATTTAAGTCTATCTCTAGTGGGTATCATTTCTATCAAAATAAATGAATGCATTCTAATTTTCATAAAATTTCAAAATTTAATAATATTTTTGTTAAAAATGAAGAAAATGAGCGTAACATTTAAATAAAAATATCTTATCACATTTATACAGCCACTGTCAAGCGAAATATAGAAAAAATTTATAACATTTTTGAATCCTATGCGTATTTTAGTCTGTCTCGTTCTTTAGTCTGGCTCGTTCGTCTTCCTCCTCCATCGAAATAAGATTTAATGCCAATAATTTCTTTTCTTCTGCCATGGATAATTTGTCTTTTTCATCAAGTTCAACCCATAAAAATAAATAAATTATTGATTAAAATATACCATTTCCAAAAAGAAATATAAATTTGTAATGAAATTTAGAACTTTTATCAGAATTATAATTTTACAAGGAGATTGTAAAATGTTGATAAAATTTTTTTTTTTAGAATAATAAAGAATTTTTAACAATCATTAAAATCTGTAAATTATAATTTTTAAAAATTAATGATAAACGAAAAAAATTATTTTTTTCTTTAAAAAAGTTACCAGTGACAATTATTTAAAACCGTGACTAGCAAGTCATTTCTAAATGAAAAGTGATTTCGAGTGACTTAACTGACCCTGTGTCTCTTCTGAATATTCATTTATAATAATAATTAACCAAACGCTTTTCCGAAAAATCTTACTGTCTGCTCCTCCGTCGATGCTGCTACCTTCAAACTAATATTCTCTTCAGGAATTAAAAAAATATTGGTCTCGAGTGCACTATTGGTATTAGTTTCGCTCAAATTCTCTTCTTTCCCTTAATTTTTTTCTAAATTATCGTCTACTTTAAGGAATTTTCCTCTTCTGTTCGATTCATTAGAGCTATAATCAAGGGAATTACTAGAATCGTGTGATAAGAATTATGAAAAATGGAAAAAGAAAGGCCAATAATCATATCATATCATAATTCGAAACCATTTTATGTGAAAATCAATGCATAAAATTTTTTTATTGCGCCGCAGTAATTATTTGAATTTGGATTATTTATAAACGAACACATCTAGCACATAAAAATTAAAAAAAAATACTCTTTTATTGCGACCACGATTATTTTCAGTTATTCTTTGTAACGACGAATAACCAATATGTCTGCTGCCGGCCAGCATGCATGGATCTGTTTACTATTATTCGGCAGCGCGCGCATTTTACTACTGCGCTTGCGTACATAGATAGAGAGTCACGTGATCATGAATCATGCGACAGAGGTATGTAGATATAGCTCTAACTTTTTCATTTTGAAAATTTGTTTATATTGGCATTCGGGTCATACGGATATTTGTAATTAAAATT
>JAAAKG020142927.1:0-11492 GCA_010014905.2 Druon quercuslanigerum
CCTGAAGAAGTGAACTGCAATGTTCACGAAACGTCGACAAAATTCGTAGTTTTGTACACGATTGAAACCCGAAATATATACTTTATAATAATGACCCTGTTCTTCCCCTTGGTTTTTGAAATGAAACATTTGAATTTTCATGCAAAGAAGATGAATCTTCCAGAAAATAGTTAATTTAAAAAAATAATAAATGACTATTCAATAAGAATTACTAAATTTTCAATGAAGTAGGTAACTTTTAGATCTACAGACAATTCCTTCCAAATAGATGACTTCATAAAAATTACAAAAATGACTTTCGAAACATTTTATTTATATTTATTAGCTTTTGATAAAGAAAGACAATAATTTTATATAACTTGTTCCAGATTTTTCCAAGAATGTTTGACGTACAGTATGCTAGTTATAAAATATAATAGTAAATTTAAAATATTCATTCTTAGTAGAAAAATCTAAAAAAAGAATTAAAAAATTATATATATCCTTAAAGGCGGATTTCAAAATTTGAATGAAATTACCTGCGGTGACGTTAGAATACAAAAGTGTATGCACAAAATTTTGCACAAATATTCTTTCGGTTCCCGGGAGGCAGGTCAAGTATTGGGGGCAAAGTACAAATGGGGTAAAACCGCGCAGAAATTTTGCTAATTAATAGCCTGAAAAGCATTCTGACGTCTAAGAAAATGGTCAGACACTTTCTCCGTGTCCTCAGTGCACAAGATACTTTTGACGGTTCATTGTATTGAGTCCGTCACAGAATAAAGCAGCTAGTATATTATATCTTCTCATTATTTTTTTTCTATCATCTCAAATAAACTCCAAATAGTTGTATGATTAGCTCAAATATAGTGATCTACGTGGATGGTAACATTTCAATGTTAGATGCAATCTTCGTTTTCCAATACGAAAATTGAAATTGATGCATAGAAAGGCATCCAACCTGTTTTAGGGCGAATTGTTGATGTATAGTGTCCGCCACATCAGTATCCCTGCGAGTCTTAAATAAATAAAATAAAAATAAAAAATAAAAAATAAAAAAAATAAAAATAAAAAATAAAAATGTGGCTACGCTATGTTAAAGTGGAAATGACAGCATCTTGACATGCCAAAATGAAACGCTCCGGGCCCGCCTTTAATCCGCGTGATTTATGGAAAAGAAAAGTCAGCTTACACGACATTTAATGATCCTCCACGTTTCTGGAGTGAGTACTCGAGATAGATAATATTTGATGCATTTTGCTCACTCCTGATACTGAAATTAAGTTCGAGTGTCTCAGCAGCCTTCTCCGCTGCTTTGTACAGAAAAGCTCCTTTGCCCTCTTCTTCATGCTTCCTGACCATTTTAAAAAGAGTATCTCTTCCATTTGCGATTCTATGTGATTTACCCAAAATAATCCTGTTGTGACATTCCATTTTCAATATTCCGCGACCACCTTGACGGCGTGAGATGTAGAGTCGCGGAACAAAAGACTTAAGATGCATGCTTTTGCTTATGTGCATAACCTTTCGTGTCCCGATATCAAGAAATCTGAGCTCGTCCTTCGTTCATGGAACCACTCCAAACGAATAGAGTACTAACGGGACGGCAAGCATGTTCTTTGCAGATACTTTGTTCCTGGCCGACAATCCGAAATACCAAATCTTCCAGATTAGCCGTTTATATCTGCTTTGGAAAGTATCCTTTATAGATGTCAGATCCTAAATGCGGCTCTGTAGCACGCCTAGGTACGTATAAGTCTCTCCAGCGCAAAGGTGTCGCATAGCGCTTCTATCGACAAGCTTAGGGTCTTCAGAGATGCCATTAGGTTTGCCTCGCTTCAAATAAACCTTGGCGCATTTGTCTAACCCAAATTGCATTCCTATTTTCTTTGTGTATTTTTCGACAATCCCTAGAGCTAGATGTAGTTGCTCTTTATTTTTAGCATAGATCTTAAGATCATCCATTTAAAATGCATGGGTGACCTTTGCTTTCGATTTGCAGGTTTGCCGCAAAGGTACCCCTGGGAATGGCAAAGTGCTAGAAATAGTAGCAATAATGTGAGGCAAAAGAGGAGTGGGCTCATGGAGTCTCCCTGAAAGACACCTCTTTGAAAAGTGACCTTGTTAGTTCTTACACGATTTTTCCAGATGAGATAGTAAATCTGGTTTTCCAAAGTGGCATCAATGTCACTATGCACCTTGCGATTTACGGATGGACCTTTAAGCTTTCCAAAAGACAGATGATAAGTTTGTGGGAGGTTGAATCGAAAGCTTTCCGGCATTTCTTGCCACACAGGTCCGATTGCAGGTGAAATACGGGCCAGATGGTGGTTGGTTGAAGGAAACTTTTTTCACCAGATAGTCGTCATACCATTTGGTCATGGAGAGGAATAGTATTTCATACCTCTCAATACTTTCTTCACCCCCTCAATAGTAATGGTTAGGAATTCTTTCTTAGGTGTTGTTATGAGGGCATTACACAGCTTCTTGAAGCTATTTATGTTCTTTAAGTCTTCGTCAAGTATATGTTGCACTTCGTAGACTTCTCTCCAGAAGCCTCTCTCCCACTCCGCTCTAGACTTCTTTTAGCGTCAGATAGTATCCGTATTCTCTCAGAAATATGGTGCCTGATGGTCGGCAGCTTTGACTTGTTAAGTGTGTGATAACGGATCCGCAGTTCGCGCGCAAACTTTCGATCCTTGGTAGTAAACTTCCTGCCAGATGTTATATAGTCAATCACACACTGAATGCAGGACGCGTACTGTGTTGCCCAGCCTATCTTTATGGCGAGTTAATGCATTCGTCTTTTGGTCATACGATCAACCGTTGCTATTGTTTTACGGTTTGCTTTAGCCAAAGCTCTCGCTGCATTATACACACAACAATTGATATTTATCTACAAAGCTCTTTATCCATTTTAGCCAGATCTTTAGGCTTCAGAGAAACCTGGGTGTTAATGTTTCTCCGTGTCATAAAGTATCAGTCGTCCTCTATCGAATGTCTGCCCACGGTTGGTCTTGTTACCTCTTTTTCTCTGCTGCCGGTTTGTTCTCGCTCTGGTAGAGTAGGCGCTACCCTTAAATAGCCCCTTTTTTGGAGTACTTTGGCATGGTTTCGCAGACGTTGACGCGAAAAGTGCGATAGCTCTGGGTGTATCTCGCACCACAGAGCATGGATTTTTGCCATGTAATTCTCTCGTTCAGGGGTTACACTTGCATCATAGCATTCTAGCAAGTCGTGATTTTGTCGCTCCGTCCATCTAAAAGCCCCAAGATTCCGCTGATTCATCGTATTGACTCCATCTTCATTGGCTTCCCCAGCTCTAGAGTGGTCGGCATTGTCAACCGACCCATTAACGGGAGCCCTGCGCCTTCGGTTGTTTTGAACCGCACTTACTACAACTAATTTTAGTTTTATCAATATTGCCCCCACGAGAAGCTAGTTCGACCAGTCTTGTAGAGCCCCGCATACAAGGATAAGGCTGCGTACTCTGAGAGGTCGCCGGGTATCTCAGAGTCACCGTTCTAGACACCTCACCCAGGTGCCATTCAGCTTTCGGCACGGTTTACACACGTCCGCATGGGGTTTAATTCCTTCGGTACCATCTTTGGACAATTGTCCACAAATGGCTATTAATTTTTGTAACCATATTTAACAGAAACCCTTGGTACAGAGACCATATATCTGCAACCCGAGGACGCGTTCGGTGGCTTTGTCATAGGCGCTTCAGTTTGATTCTAGATGTATCAAAACCGAATATATATATATATATAAGATAGGTCTTTTTAGATAAACAAGCTTCTGAAATGTTTTGTATGATATTGCTCAGTTTGAAAGAAGAATGGGTTTTCTGCTAGTTACATTTGCTTATTAACATTTTGTATCATTCGTACCGTTTTGCTAAAAGATAAAAAATTTTAATTTTTACAAGAATTTTCACCAGATAACCTTCATTGATTGTTAAAAATAGCTTGCGAACGAACTCTTACTTTCATTTGATACAAAAAAACGAGTTTTACATTAGAACTAATTTTGGGTTCCAGAGGAGCTCTAAAAAAATTAAAAAAGGAACTCCTTTTCTTGGAAAAGAACCTAAAACGAACAAATAGTTCTATAGCAGGTTCTACTTGTACCTCTGAAGAAAGACAATTTGAATGGAACCTACTTTAAAAGAGTTCATTTCCTCTTAGCCCACTGAGATAGTTCATATAATTAATGACACAACTTTAACATTAAATTACACATGTAATTTAACTCTGATGAAGATAATTTAATAAGGAGAATTAATGTACAAACTATTATTAAAACTTTTTAAGTGCGTTCGAAAACGTCGACTTCTAATGAAATCGAGAATACTTAATTTTCACATCAATCGAAAACCTTCATGCCCAGATGAAAATGTGATAATTGTAGTAATGATTATAAAAATTTAAAATAGGGTTTCCCTGTAACGTAAAAAATCATTGGGGCGGAAAATCCGCAGTATCAATCCAGTTAAGAATCTTTAATAAAAAAGAATGCTTAACGTTTCAATCAGACTATATAGAAAATCATCGTTTTAAATTCAAATTAAATTTTTCCTTCAAAAAAGATCATGAAATAATTCTTTAATGCAGATGATAACAAACTTATGAAAATGGTCCACACTTTTGTTTTCACTTTAGCTGACATCATTAATTCTATTTGTGAGTATGATAATTTGATATGTATTTATAGATAGGCATTCATTCTGTTAAGATTATTAGATTTAGGTCAAGGTTTTTATGTCAAATTTTCTTCATATCTTTATGTGTGCGCGTGTATTCGCCCTGATTCATTAGGCGGCAACTGTCAATAATGTTCTGGATGGATTCGTCGTTAACCCCACAGAATTGACATGTAACATGTATTTGCGACAATGACTGGTTCTGACAACCCTGCCCTAAATAACGGCTTGCTATAGAAGTCTTTATGTCTCCGCTACCTCGTCCAATTATTGAATGGATTCTTTCCTGATATTGAAGATCTACTCATAGGATAAATATAAAAGCGTGTAGTCAAGATTCGGTTTATAGTCATGCGGTGCAGAAAGAATTTCTCGCTTGTTGTCCACGTTTTCCATTTGAAAGTTCTTTGAACTTCAACGAGCTTGAGTCATGGCAATATCGTCTATGGTGACTAGATCTTTACTGCCTCGCGAATTTTTACAACATCCTTTTCGTTCTTCTGTAGGGAATTCATTCTGGTACGATAAGTTACTCATGATCTGCTACTTCGCGCTTAAACACGGCCGTGAAATTCTGCAAGTTTCAGAATGTTCGATAGTGTGAATCATTGCTTCAAAACTATATATTCTGCCTACGCATTCTTAATAATTCCCGTAGACAAGCACAAAAGGCAAATATAACTTTGTTTCTGACACGAATACACACATTATAATACTGCCTTATGAATTAGATGTAGAGAATACTATAGTTCCTAGCTGAAGAGCAAGAACCGATTATCTCTCATCTGCCCGAAAATAAAATATTCAACCTTTGTTCACTACGTGTGCATAACGTGATCCAGAAATTGGATGGAATATAATTTGAATTCATATGTTCCTAAGACTTTGAAGAAATAATCCAGGTATATTTAGGCAAAGGCCATTTGCCGACTTGGTCTTTCCAACCGCAGATGACTCGAAAGCAGACTCTTTCTTATCGTTTACTCTCTTTATTTCTGGGAGATTCAGCACAAGGTTTTAGCGAAAAGGCTTTCCTTTCGGAGAAGCTTTTTTGCTTTTTTCTCGTATTTAATTTGGGAGCGCATTCAGTATTAATCCTGAATAGTTAAGGAATTAATGCGGTAACAAGAAATTCCTGTGGCACTTGTCGGCTCTGCTCTCCCGACCCAAACATCTCTTGAAGATACAGTTAAAGTTCTGCTGCTTGACACTTTTCACCGATGTTCTGCTGGGCAGAGGACCTTGCGGCTATCCTAGTGAAATCTACCTGTAAATAACGTGGCTTACCAGCACCGTCTTAAATGTTAAGATCACTAGCAGTTACACCAGAGGCGCATTGGGAATTCTGGAGAAGCGAACGAAACTTAATAAAGTGGTGGTCTTTACATAGCAAAAAATCTGCTGCTTTTTGCGGCCAATAAAGGTTTTACGCACTTACCTTCTACAAAAAATTAATATTTCTTCAGCAAGAAAAATATGCTTTGGGGAGTTATTATGTTTCATAAATACTTCGTCTAATTTTGATTTAATCATCGCAAAGATTCTTTTTGCGAAAAGCGAAGAATTCACTCAAAATATTGGGCATAAATGTGCTGAAATAGAAGAAATCTTCTCTTTTTTTTGCAGAATGCAGTTCACCGATCGGCGAGGAGCCTAATAGCGAACGTAATACTGACCCTTCTTCTTCTTCTTCTGCTGCTAGCAAACATCATTCGCTTGATCGAACTTTACGAGAAAAGGCCTCTTTTCGTGACCGGTCTAGGTCTCCAGCTAGAATTTCTGGGTCTATTGAAGTACTTGGATATACGCTTGATCAACTTGGATATATTCGGCTCATTCCCCGCACAAATGAGGGCCTTTGTTTCGAATTTCGAAAATATGTGTTTCCTGTCGATATACCAATTAGGTTGCGAGCAGAACGTAAGTACTATGCTCCCGTGCCGAACCTGGAATATATTGCATTATCAACATCCAATCATGAAATTTATGCAATATTGGAGTATAGCGGGGTTCTTCGAGGAATGTATAGAACAAATTTTAATCATTCGAGAGTAAAAATAAATATGATTAGCGGTGAATTTGAAAATATGAACCCAGAAGAAATTAGGGATTGCCAAGTAGGAAGATTTCACCCAATCTTTCCACAAAGTTTTATTAAAGCTTCTGGAAATTTCAACTCACTACAGGCCGGAGAAAATACCAATGCTGAACATAATGCTGCTTCTTATTCTGCCAGAGAACATTCACCTCACTGGGCATCTCCTCCTGAGCCTACTAGGTCCATGTCTTCTCCGGGTAGGCCTCCTTCTGATGAAGTATTTGGATTCCCAATAAAACAACTTGGATATGTACGGGTTATTCCGCGCACAAATAAGAACCAGCTATTTGAATTTCGAAGATATATTTTTCCTACCGATAAACCAATTCGAATGAAAATAGATCGGAAGATATACGTTTTTCGAGCAAACCGTGAATATATTGTATTAACAACATCCGATGGTGATGTCCATGCAATATTGGATTATAGCGGGACTCTTCGTGGAGTGTATGGAACAGACAAAGCTCTTTCACGAATAAAAATTAATATGATAAGCGGCGCAATTGATAAATTAAACCCAACAGAAATCATAGATTGTCCAGTAGGAAAAAATCACCCAATGTTTCCCACCTTTTTTATTCAAGCTTTTGCAAATGACGATTCACTGCAGTCTAAGTGGAATACCCATCCCGAAAGTAATCCAGGTTCTTCCTCTTCCAGCAGACAAGATCTGCGTGAGCGTACTTATTCTGAGGAGCCTCATCTTGATTCCAGGTCGAAGTCTCCTCCGGGCAGGCGTCCATCTGATCGAGTACTTGGATATGCAATAGATCAACTTGGATATATTCGGCTTATCCCCCAAGAAAATCCGAATCGACGATTTGAATTTCGTAGATACGTTATTCCTGCCGATAAACCTATTCGATTACAATTAGGACATAATATGTATGTGCCCGTGCCAAACCGAGAACACATTGTATTATCAACATCTAATGGTGAAGTTTTTGCAATATTGGAGTACAGTGGGTTTCTTCGTGGAATATATTCGACGCATACGGGTCGATCGAGAATAAAAATAAACATGATAAGTGGTGCAGTTGACAAAATGACCGCAACTGAAATGAGGGAATGCCATGTAGGGAATAGTTACCCAATCTTCCCACGTTGGTTTAATCCACTTGTTTCAAATCAAGATTCTTTACAGCATGTTTATCATTAATTCAGCAGAAAAATCATATACTAAAATATATTACTCTTTGTAATCCATAGTCGGATCAACAATATATTAGAAGAAATAAATAGGAACGTATTAAGGTTATCGAGGCTACTTTCTATTAATATTTGCTAATCCCCATACGGTTACTTACATTTTTGTTTCATTAATATTTAAAATTGAGAGTGTTACACGACTTTGGGATTTTAGGTGCAAGATTTTTGTAAACATCATATCGCTCAAATCGGTAACAATTTTTATAATAATGTGTTTAGCTGTTGCGTTGATTAAATTTTTTACTCATGCACGTACTTTACATGTGTTTCTAAATATAAATAATTCAAATACTTCTACTTACTTTGTGCTCTCTACAAAATTGCAAGCAGCACTATAAATTTATGCAATTACTGATAGGTCAATTACACTAGCCCGAACTATTTTACAGATAAATTTGACGATTTAATACAACAATATAGAGTAACACTAATTCTTACCGTTTAAATTCCGACTGAGATTTAAATCATAAGTAAAAAATAACAAAAGTTACAGATTATTAATTTACATATTAGAGAGATGATCGCGTCTTTTAGCGATAAGTCTACTCCAATATTAGGCCAAAAAATACTTCCCTCGCACTGCGAGGTCTTAATCGTAAAATAAAGCGCAAAGTCGTTACAATGAATGTTTTATTCACGACATTATTAATTGTCTAAATTCCCACACTAAATGAAATCTTTCAACAACAAGGTTTCCGCATAAACTTAGAGTGCAAATTCTTTGCAATTGTTTATAAAATAATTTATTATCAAAACTTTGTTCTTTTTCCAGATATATTATGATTCAAAATACACTAGTTCCATGGCCTGTTCGCTGAAGAATCCCAGTCCCTGTTGCTTTTCTTGGAAAAATTCTTCCACGTGAAAATATACTGCGTGAATTTAAGCAGACAGACTAACTTGCAAGTTCACCTAACTTATTTTGAAAGCTGCTGTACAACTTTTATGATCTGTGTTCAGATTATTTTCAAAACATGCAGTGACGCCTTTTCTTAAGTCATCAAAAACTCTCATGCAGTTTAGTAAATTTAAATACGGTTCATTGCATGACAGGTCAACATTTCGTATTACAGTTTGTAATATAACGATAACGAAAAGATAGCCTATTCTTCGTAGAACCCAACGATTTGCAAAAACTTTTTTGCTTAAATTTATGCAGTTTTTAAAATCTTGAACACGCTATTATAAAGCACCCGCTTGAAGCGACTACACATAATTTTCCAATAAGTTTCAAACTGTTGTATGAGTACCACAGGCATAGCTTTTACCTTTCTGTGCGTCACGCTATGTACATGGATAAACACTACTTTTCTCATAATACCTATATTGGACGGTTAGTCTCACGATATCTCGTTAAACCAGAAGTTGATTCAATTAACAGGTAGATTGTCAAACATCCAGGCCCTCCACCTATGCCTAATTTCATGTGTAGTTCCGTTACTTGTCAGCCGTCCTTGATGTACTCAATAAATGAAGTAAGATCTGTACAATAACCTAGTATTTCAGTAGCATCAAAAGACTTCTGATTTATAATATTATATAATTTGAACTTTTTTCAACTGGAGTAATCGTCGAAAGAGTGAGCTTTTGCTACAAGCTTCGATTTCAATCTAGGCTCTATGATCTTTAAAGTTTCTGTAGCAGCAGAAGCAAATCCGTGTATCGCACGGCTTCTCAAATTGGAATTTGTTTTAATTTTCTATCCGGAAAAGTGCATTAATAGCCTGAGATTTTGCCCTTTCAAAAATAGAAAAACAGAAACTGCAGCGCACCAAGGCGACAGTATTCTTCAGAGTATCGCGAAAAAAATTCGGAGGTATGCTTCTCGCTATATAGCAAACATTACAATTGCAATTCTTGTTACTGTTTTTTGACCTTGTAAGTTAAATTTGTGGTTTGAATACTGACAAATTTCTAGAGCAAACTGGAGTAAATTCTAATTCTTTTTAATCTCCTAAACTATGTACCTTGTTAATCAGTATTTTTCTATTTCAACGCATATGATCGGCAATGCTTGTAAACATTGTGCTTGGAATGTTCCAAACAAATTTTTATAACATGATTAATAAGGTAGAAATCACCTTTGTTTGATCCAGCCAAGAAGACTAGAAAGACAGCTTTTATAAAAGACACACTTTAAAATTTATTTTAGAAACTTCCTCCAGTAGCGAGCAATACTTCTGTTTCATCTTTTCGACTGGATATTTCGAGTTATATTGAACGTTTGTTAATATATAGTATATAGCGCGCATATTCATGGAATTTGACAAAGTCGTGAAATACATAGAAATTACGGAATTCATATGAGGCCCGGAATTAACGGATTTAATGAAATTCGCGGAATTCATGTCAGTCGTGGAAATCACGAAATTCAAGGAATGCGAGTGATCTGTGGAATTCACAAAATGCACGGAATGCGAGTGATCTGCGGAATTCACAAAATGCACGGAATTTTCGAGATTCCCAGAATGTATGGAATTTTTGTAATTCAGGAAATTCACGAAATTCTTGGAACTCGCGGAATTTGTGGAATTCACGGAATTTGTAGAATTAACTAAATTCGTGGAATGCTTGGATTTTTTAGAATTAACGGAATTCGTGGAATTCTGGGAATTCGCGCAGTTGAAGGATTTCATAGAATTCTTTGACTCCTAAGAGTTCCGTGAATTCTTTAAATTCCATAAGGTCCGCAAATTCCTTGAAGTCCGTGATTACAGTGAATTCCTGAAGTTCTATGAATTTCTTGAATTCTATCAATTCTTTGCATTCATCAATTCTTTAAATTTTATCAACTCTGAGAATGCAATGAATTCCACAAATTTCGGGAATTCCTTCAATTTAATGAATTCTACGAATTTCGTGAATTACTTTCATTTCATTAATTCAATGAATTTCTTGAATTCGATAAATTTCATGAACTGCATATATTTCCGGCATTCCTTTAATTGCATGAATTCGGTGACGTCTGTGATTTTTATCAATTCCCTGAATTTCATAAATTCCGTGAATTCTATGAATTTCGTGAGTTCTATGAATTCCGTGAATTCTATGAATTTTGTGAGTTCTATGAATTCCGTGAATTCTATGAATTCGGCGAATTTTATTAACTTTTCTAGAATTCCTTCATTCCTATGAATTCCGTGAATTCTGTAGATGTCATGTTTTCCGTCAATTCCGTGAATTTCGTTAATTACTTGCATTCCATTAATTCCGTGAATTTCTTGTACACAATTTTCGTCTATCATACGCTCTAATACATATATTGAAATTATGGAATTATGAATGAATGAATTATGGTTTTGCAATTTTATCATTACAAAACTATTGTTGCAATTTTATCTTACGCTTGTGTTGTAGAAATGCTGTAGATCCATGTATTCTGTAAACCCAAGGCAATATTCTAAAACTCCCTCCGTGCTCTCCCAGTGCTCTGTCAAACCGAGTTCGCGCCGATTATTTTCGAGCATTGAACGAGCACGTGGCGAGGTTTTGAAAAAATAT
>JAAAKG020142928.1:0-11492 GCA_010014905.2 Druon quercuslanigerum
ATTTGTTTCTAGGTTGGTGCATTGAGCTACTTTTTCTTTAATTTCATCATCAGTTAAATCGAATTGATTTTGGGCATCGTCATAATTTTCAATGTAATTTATTTCTTTTACGACATTAGGATAATCTTCCTCCGCAACTAAATATTTTTCCAAACACCTTAAATATTTCTCATTTGAGAATTATTGGGATCATATATCAAACTTATTCTCTTTGGATCCTCATCCATGAATTCAATCTTAATAGTTTTTTCTTTATCTCTCAGTTTCATGGTATTTTTATGAAAATCAATTTTACTTTTTAATCTTTTCAACAGATCGACCCCAATTATACATTCTTTATTTAATTTTGGTACTATTAAAAACACTTACGCTCCATTCCAATTACCCCTTTTGAAATTCGCATAAATCTGCTGTTTCAATTTTACGGGTTTCGCCCCAGTAGCTCCTACAATGCTTGTTTCTACTATTGGTAATAATTTGCAATTTTTTCATTTTTCATAATTATTTGCATAGAAATTTTCTGAAATATATCTTACCTCACTTCCAGTATCGATTAAAGCCTTACTACTTATGTTTTGTATTACAAAGTTAATTACAGGACATTTATCAAGTTTTTTTGTTACTTCATTATATTCATTTTCCAATAAATCACCTCTCATATCTAAAGGTAGAGATTTTTTTAAATTGTTTGGCCCTAGCTTTGCTTATATTTCTACTGTTTTCTTGGGTTTCTCTTTGCCCATTCCTACGGTTTACATTACGTGAACCATTATATTCTCGCCTATATATGCCATATTCTACTGTAACACACACGGGATGCGAGTTTCTATTTCTATAAGAGTCATTATTGCCCTCTGAACGATTAGGACCACTAGACTATTGACCATTTTTGTTTTGATAATTTTGAGGTCGATCAGCGAACGCATCATAATTTGTGTTACGATTATCTATAGTTCTATGTTCATAAATTGCACGTTGAAACTCTTGACCCGAGTTATTGTAAGAATCTCTGTTTTGTCGATTTTGAAAAACGCGATTTCTGTCATCGTATTGTTCCCGATTATTATATCTTACGTTTTGATTTTCATAATGACCACGACTCATAAACGCGATTTCTATTTGGGTAATTATTTTTATAGTTTGATTCATAATTTTCAAATTTTGATACGTGCTGATCGTGTTCATAATTATTTTTATATTGATTTTCACGCGGATAACCCTGATTTGGGTAATTGCTATTAGCTCTGAAATTTTTTCTATCGTTTTGATGAAATTTTTGGTGTCCATTATAATAGTTTTCATTATATGCTGAGTTTGGACGTGGAAAATAGTGCTGTGAATAGCTTACCGGCCCTGCTTGGTCTAGTGCTTCTAAAAATTCAGTTAATTCTTCTTTAGTGTTCGTGTTTCTCTATATTAACGCCGTTTGGATTTCTTTTGTGAAGTGTTCCGATAAAAATTTCACAATTTCGCTTTCGGAGGGTGGTGGTATTAGATCTTTCGCGTTATTTATCATTCTAGTAGCATATTCCGACCTTGCTTGCGAAACTCCCTGAGAGCAGGCTAATTACCCTAGTTTATTTCCCTCTCTTTTTTAAGGAGACAGAAACTTCACCCTTATTCTCTTTTTTTTCTTTATGAAAAGTTTAATAAAATAAACATCATTTCATGCAAATGAAGTGCAATATTTACATGAAAATGTGTAAATTTTTCCTACTCAAATTTTACCCCTTACGGTGAATCAAAGCGTGAGTCTACATTCGCTTATTATTTTCACCTTTTTAAGAGCAAAATGGAAGCTACCTTCTATCCCATTTTCAGTTTCGCCTCACAAAAGCATATGTGACCATTTTGGGAGTTTTACTAACTCCTAGGCAATATCCCTTTGTGAGCCATAACAGATATGTATCCCCCTTTATCTGAATTGTCACTATAATCATTCCCATGATCATAGACATTGGATGAGGAAGGGAAATGAGATCAAAGTTTTTTTTTTATTTCAAGAACAAAAGAAATTTTGAATTTAAAAAAAAACGAGATTTATCCTTTTTGTCTCCTTACCTCAATGCGTGATAATCGCCTATCACTGACGCTTCCTTCCTATTTAAATCGCTCGCCGTTAGAGTCGAGAACCAGACGCGCTTCTATTCCTGATGCCTGGTGTCGACTGTCGATCCCATCGTTCTCCAGTTATCAGCCTGGTACCAGCAACGCGGCTTCGATCATCCCTTCTTCTTAGATAGGTTGGGCACGCACCGACACCTGTTTCGTATAGCGGTGCTTGTAATCTATAGAATTCTTTCGCCCAGGAATTCGCAAGTCATCGCAGGAGCGTGATCATTCTAGGTTTCGCCCGCTCTTGCATTAATTTAATAAATTTGTATCATTTTTATATACTGAACTGTTTCAGCTCTTATTGTTTTTCGAAGATTGAGATGCACTGTGAAGTGAGCCTGGTGATCTAGGTTCCTTAAATAAATTTTCCCCAAAGACATTTAATGCAAAAGTAAGATTTATTTTACTTGGATGCTTTATTAAATATCAAAACATACTAAGAGGCTGTCCTGGTATTCCAAAACCTGTACTATATCTTCCCTCAGGAAATTGTATTCAGTCGTCAAATTTAAAGATCATTGTTGATTTATGAAAACTCCAGACTTATTTATTGCATTGTCGCCCTGGTAGCCTACGTATCTATAATACCCCCTTAAGTAAATCTTAAAGATCTTTGCTGATTTTTCAATAAACTAGACGTACTAAAGTGGTCTTGGTAGTCTAGGTGCCTATAATACATCTTTCCCGAGGACATTGTCTTCAGGGACCAAATTCGAAGAACTTTAATAATTCTTCGAAAATCAAAATATGCTAAGAAGTTGTTCTGGTAGTCCAGGTGTCTTAAATACATATATAAACGTTTATTTTCAGACATGCTGGCCTTAAAATATTGACTTGCTTACTCTTCCATTTTTTTAACAGAACTTTCGTACCACTACCTTTTAAAAACAAACATCCATCCATGCCTCATCTCTAAGGCGGCTCGCTCTTATAGCCTTGCCTTCCTCGATTCGCCTCACTTTGCTTGCATGGCCCTATCTTCTTGTTTTGCCTCACATTGTCACCCTCTGCCTCCGTGGCTAATACCTAATACTTATCTACCGTTTGCAATTTTTAAAATGTTCTTACTTACTCCGCGGGAAGAATATATTTAGATGTAAAATATAGAGAATTTGGATGATTTCTAGAAAATCGAGACGTAATACAAACTGGTACAGATACCTCTAGGTACCATAAACACCTCCTCTCCGGGAAAATTATAATCAGACGATTTCTCGAATATATATTTTTTTCACTATACTAAGAGGTTGTCTTCGTAGTCTACCAGCTATAATAAATTTTCATTAGGTGATTTCTTGAATATCGGGACGTATGAAAAAGTGTTTCCAGTATCTTTTCAACTTTTCATCATCTCCTTTAAAGCCTCCTCGTTCTTTGCTAGCAGCACTATATCTTCTGAAAATGCGAGTGACCATATCCTGATTCCTCCTACCACAACTCCTCCTGAGTTTCCAGCTTCTAGCTTACTATCCATATTCACGATTAAAATCTCAAAAAGCGTCGGGCTAAGTGGAAACCCTTGCCTCAACCCCACATCTATCCAGAAACCCAGAAACATCTCCCTATACTCCTGTCTCATTCAACCCCTCCACCTATGCCTCCCTTTTTTTCTACTACCATTATCTTCTTTGGCGGATGTGATACCAGAAACGATTCTTTTATCTTCTTGCTTATCCCCACATTACGCTTCCAAAATCTATGTATTATCATCCACAAATTCCCCTGTACTTAAAACTTCTCAATTCATCTTCCAGATCCTTCTCCGTTTCCTATTACTTATTCTTACAAATGATTCTAAAATTTTCCTTATTTCTACATACTCCTTTCTTATCGCATTCTCTTTTTCCACTTTTTTAAATTCCTTTTCACTTTTATCTTCTTTGCACACAACCTTTCACTTTCTCTTGCAAATTTTCTTATATCTGTTCCACTTACTCTTCTTCGGAGCATACCTTTTCTAACTGCACCTGATAATTTTCTATCCACTCCCTTGTCCATTTCACCCTCTCCCCCAATGGCATTTCTTCTCCACCTTGCCTTCCGCTGCTCCCCCCCCCCCCTTTATCCACAACCCTAATGGCTGATGGTCTGATTCTGCCCTCCGTTCCACTGCCTCGTCTCCTGTTATCATGTCATTTGCCACCACCGAACCTCTATCCTTCACCCAGTCTCTTAGAATCTTCCCCTCCTTACTTATAATCTTATTCTTCAATTTCCTTTCGAAGCTTTTCCCTTCCCGGTAAAAGCTCCTTCCCCACCATTTCTTATATTAAAGCCCACCACCCCTACAATCAAACGCTCCTCCCTCCTCTCTCCCCTAGAAAGCCTTCTATTCTTTCTTTAATCCTTTCTATCCCATCCTTATTGTACACAGTCACAAAATTACACGTTACCTCACCGATCTTTGCTCCCCTCATTTGCAAGCTGTACCCTTCTCCCCGTTAATGAACTTATTATTCTACTCCATCCCTAACAAACATTATAATGGCCCCACTAGCTCTTTCTTTCTTCTTGACTCTCACCGTCTCACGGATCCTCTACTTTGAACCTCGTAGCAACATTGGATCTATCTCACAAAAAAATTCTTTGGTTGTAAGTCCTACATTCTATAAATATATGCCAGCAATATATTTTCTTAAGCAGTTGCATACCTTTTATAGTATTCACTTCGAATTCAGGTGAATTTTTATATTTTTTCCTGTTTACGTATAAAAACGCCATTGAGCCCTATTACTATGGAGGAATTTCATCAGCCTTCATGGGCAGGAATTGCATCTCCAAACCGCTTGGCCCTGGTAACTGAAGAGAAATTTCCTCGTTGAGTTCGACGCTCTATAAATATATTCCAGTAATATATTTTCTTATGCAGTTGCATACTTTTTATAATATTCACTTCTAATGACGATTTTAAAAAACTATTTTTTCGTTATCACCGACATAAACACGCTTGAGCCCTATAACTATGGAAGAATTTCATCTGCCTTCATGGGCAGGAATTGCTTCTCCAACTCCCTTGGCCCTCGTTATAGAAGAAAAATTTCGCCGTTGAGTTCTACCTTCTATAAATATATTCCAGCAATATATTTTCTCATGCTATTGCATACCTTTTATAATATTCACTTCGAATTAAGATTTCTTAAAAATATTTTTTCTTAATTACCTATATAAACACTTCTAACTATAAAGGAATTTCATCTGCCGTCATGTGCAGGTATTGCATCTCCAACCCACCTTAGCCCTAATAATTAAAGAGAAATTGTGTCGTTCAGTACTACGTGCTATAAATATATTCGAGTAATAGCTTTCCTCTTCCAATTGCATACCATTTCTAATATTTAATTTGAATTATGGTTTTTTAAAAATATTTTTCCCTAATTATCTATGTAAATGCCTTTGAACCCTATCACTGTGAAGAAATTTCATCTACCTTTGTAGGCAGCATTGCTTCTATAACCCCCTTGGCCCTCACACTGAAGAGATAGTTCGTCGTTAAGTACTACGTTCTACAAATATATTTGAGTAATATCTTTTCTCGTACATTTGCATACCTTTTTACATTCTCATCTAAAGAAGGTATTAGATTTATGTAAAATATGACCCCCGCCCCCTCCCCGTTTTTGTCAAATGTCCACGTTTTGAGACTCCCTGAACCCGAAAAACAGGTTTTAACGAATTTGTCTGTCTGTATGTATGCATGTATGTATGTATGTATATATGTATGTATATATGTATGTATGTATGTATGTACGTATGTATGGCTGTCTGTGAGCACGATAACTTTCGAAAAAATCGACATATTGGATTGGCCTTTAGTATACTCTTTTAGTGTCTCTAATTGAAGGTCAAGTTCGTTAGCCAGTTATATTTATTAAAGTTTACCACTTTTTTGAAGATTTGAAAATTCTATGTACATTTATTAGTAGTACTCGAAAAGACTAAACATTTTTAACCATGACTTTTTTCAATGAAAAAAATTAGCGCAGTTATAGCAGTTTCAAAATCCAAAAAAAAAAATGAAAATGAACATTTTAAGCCAAACAACGCACGATATCAAACAAATTCAAGAAATGGAAAAACGTTGGTTTTTAAAATCCCTACAAGATTATCATATCTTTTTGAACTTCTTCGAAAAATTGAAAATTCAAATTTTGATCGCAGAAAAAATAATTTAAAAAAATATTCCATTTTGCGCTCAAACTATGCAAGATACGAAGAAAGATGTAAAAACAAAAATTTTGCCGCCAAAAAAGATCTACAAATTTTTTATGGGCCACTTTTTGAAATAAAATATTTCTCAGGGTAGCTGCGAATAAAGATTAGTGATAAATAAAGAATAAATGAAAAAGAATGGACGAAATTTGTACTTTATTTTATAATGTCTAAATAAACAGTCTCGGGCCGGGGTAAAGAATTTAATATAATGAGCAAGGTACGGAAATATACGCTGAAGTAAAGAAATTTCTTTCTTCACTTGAAATCAAATACAAATTCAGTCATTTGTATATCGAGCGCGAAGCGGGAGTGTCTTGGTGAGATAAGAATGTGTTCCTCAAGGTTGATAGAACCTTAAGTAAATTAGTTCTTCTCTTTATGTTAAACTGACGTAACTGAACCAAAAGCATGTCATAACGATGAAGCTTACTAAGACAGTATTAGCCAGCGACGCGCATAATAGCCAGCACACCAAATCCGAAAACCTAGAGCAACCGCGTGTAAAGCATGAGGCAAATGTGTCCAAGCGCGTAGCGCAAGATGAATACCTAATCAAGCGCGAAGCGGGAGATCCAACAGATGCGTGCCCTAGGCGCGCTCAAACTTGCCAAGGAAGCGAGCCGCGCGCAAAGCGCGCGATGAGAATCTTCCCGCGCGGCGGGCAGATTTTTTATTATACAATTCCAATAATTGTTTCTTAAAAATATTTGTTCCTAATTATCTATGTAAACACCTTTGAGTCCTATCACAAAGGATGAATTTCATCTGCCATTATAGACAGGAATTGCTTCTCCAACCCCCGTGGCCCTAATCATTGAAAAAAAATTTTGTGCTTGAGTTCTACGTTCTATAAATATATTCCAGTAATATATTTTCTCATGCAATTGCATACCTTTTATAATATTCAACTCAAATTACGGTTTTCTATAAATATTTTTTTCTTAATTACCTATGTAAACAACATTGAGCCCTATTAGTATGGAGGAATGTTATCTGCCGTCATGGGAAGGAATTGCATCTACAAGCCCCTTCGCCCTAGTCATTGAAGAGAAATCTCATCGTTGAGTATTACGTTCTATAAATATATTCCAGTAATATATTTTCTCATGCCATTGCATACCATTTATAATATTCAAATCGAATGAAGGCGCATTTTATATATTTTTTCTTGATTTTTTACATAAACATTCTTGAGCTCTGTCATTATGGAGGAATTTCATCTGCCTTTATGGGCAGGAATTGCTTCTCCAATGCCCTTGGCCCTAATCATTTAAGAGAAATTTCATCGTTAAGTAATACGTTCTATAAATATATTCGAGTAATATCTTTTCTCATGCAGGTGCATACCAATTATCATATTTAATGCAATTAAAGGCGAATTTCTCATAGTTTTCCTTAATTACCTATATAAACACTCTTGAGCCTTATTACTATGGAGGAATTTCATCTGCCGTTATGGGCAGGAATTGCTTTTCCAATCCCCTTGGCCCTAATCACTCAAGATAAATGTCGTGTAGATTTAACACTTGACAAATATTACTGTTCGTATAATTAGGACTTAATATTTCCAAAGTGTAGGATATTAAACAGGTAAGACTTGAAATAGTTTCGTTTTAAAAGACGGAAATGAGTGCCCAAACGTTCGCGATTTACTTACGAACTTTTTGGGTCGACACAATTTCCTGGTGGTTCCAAAAATTAGGAGCGCAATTTGCCATTGCCGGCTTCACACGAGACTATCGAAATTTTAGTAAGTACTAGCGTATCTTAGACGAGTCCATACTCGCTTAAGTAGTATGCTGCTACGGATCCCATCATTTTCCTCCATAAATTCACCAACCATATAACGCCTATTCAATCTCGCCAACCTTATATCTTCATCTTAAATCATCAGCTTCAGTTTCTCTAATAGAAGTATTTAACTTTATTTCTGAATATTGGAAAAAATTTAAGAATATATTACCATCCTTTTCCAAACCGCGGGTAACTTTCAAATCAGTCTATTCATACTGAAAGGCTCTTGCAAACTAAGCATGATTGTCTTGCCTTTTTCCCAAGCCCAGATTGAGACGCAGCATTTTTTATAGAAAGAACTTAACTTGAGTTGTAAAACGAAAGAAAATTACAAAAAAAATTTCCGGCAGCGACTGAAGTAAGGCCGTACCAATTTTTTACTGCTTACACACAACTTAGAATTATTTTTTAAATATGTGCCCGTTCGCGAAGACAGGGACTAATGCGGAAAAGCCATGTTGGATTTCAACGGTATTATACCCCCACCCTGGAATGAACAAATACAGACTCAGGTACTTTTCCATGAGACTTGAGCTTCAAGTTTTTGACCTGTCCTCCTAATTGGACCTTCAACTTTCGCCAAAAGGAAAGGACTCGTCAGTCTGATGTCAGCCACCGGGGCAACATTCGCAATTCACTAAGCAACATATAGGAATTATTATCCCTGTTGCATATTACCTTTTTTCTACTGTTTCTAAATATCCATTTCTCCTCACTTTATGTATTTTACTCACTATTTTCCATATCTATTCTTTCACCGGTCTCTTATGTACAGATAAATAATATAACAGTTAAATGGAAGTCAGTGTTTACTCATCTTTTCCAAAAAATCGATTTTTATTTTCTTACGCCAATCTGTAGTTTCCAAGTTACTCTTTCATTTGCAATTAACAGGATTGGTTTAAGTTTATTAAGTTTCTTGTTATTAACCTACAAATATAGGCATAATAAGCGTATGCGGAGACGTACGTAGTGTACGCCTAGAGCTATAGTGGTAAGTCGAGGAGGTGCTTGTACAACTTTATGCATAACTCAAAAACTTATCATTTTTAGATGCCAGATTGCGCGAATGACTTTAATAACTTCCCTCTATATTTTAGTGGTGTATTTGTTTACAAAAATTCAACAAAAAATGTTAATAGCCAATAAATTTTAATATTCTAAGCTGATTTAATTGTGTTCTTATACACTTGTGTTCAGCCTTTTTTCAGATTATCAAAGATTTTTAGACACGCCTACCGACAAGCCAATCGGTATTGGGTTCACAACAACCATGCCTTCATGACCATCACTGGGTCGCTGTAGACAGTGGATATTTTCAAGTACTTGAAAACCCCGTGCATTAATTTCTTCCACACTTTACATATGAATGCAATATATGCAAATACTCTGTATTCAAAAGTTTATAATTAATATTGCTAAGTGTTTTAACTAGAGCAACTGAGGACATATAATGTTTAAATTTGAATAAGTAAATTAACATAAATAAATGTATTATAAGCGTAATTTCGTTAACACAAGGCAGGAAACAGTAGGTCGAGCGATTTTCACGTAACACGTATGTTAAATCGTGCAGATATTGGCACACTGATACACCCCAACTTAATGTCATGTATCTACTTTTGAAATGAATATAAATAGGATACTTTTAAATGGTTCAATATACTAAAAGAACTGAAGTACACAGTGGTTAAAATTGACTAAGATTCAACGCGCATAGAGAACAACTTGATGTAGCACTATCAGATGTTCTCGTCTTGAAGTATTCAAGCTGTCTGAATTTTCTGAACTGAAACTAAGGTTCGAAAGCAGAACTTTGTAAAATAAAGTGGAAGAAGAATTACAATCTTAAGTAGAGGTGGTAAGACCCTCCTACATTCGACTTTACAATTTGGGTTTTCCCTAAGATATTAAAAATATACAAAATTTACAAATTAGAGTCTCCTAATTACCTGGGTATATCCATCTTCGGTTAACAATAAAATACAAGCCCTCAAGAAGGACGTCTGTTCTAAGTAGGTACCGTAATTAAATAAGGTCGAGTGGTACGTAGATTAAGGTGATATTAAACAAGTATATTTACTCTAGTAAATGACTGTACTATTCGTTGAGTGGAGCCTGTCATAAATTGTAACTAAATGATTTCTTTGAAAGAAGTAGCAAATATTCTCGTACGTATTTAATCTCTTTACAATACAGTACTTATAAAATGATTCACAAAGAAAGTGCTATTTCGGTAAAGAGAGTAATGTATATAAATTTTAGCCACCTAATAACTTATTTGATAATAATGATAACAACTACATTGTAATTGCTTAGTTAAGACCTATTTTAGAAAGCACGTATTATTTCCTAAAGCTTAAAAGACTTTTAATACCTAATACTACATAATGCTGATTTTTCGTCGCTCAATGAACGTAAAGTGAGTTATTTCATGAAAAATAATTGTATGCATGCTGTGAAAAGTGAAATATGGTGATTGACTCACTCGTACCAGACGCTTCTAGAAAGAAGAACAATTTTTTTTCGCATGAACTTTACAATTGTATAATCAACTGTACAAAATTCTTTGTATAACATTTGCATCAAGTATTTAAGTGTCGAAACTTAGAATTGATTATTGCGGGTGCTAGACAAATAACGATATTTGGAAAAAATAATTTATTTCTACAAGAAACTGATATGCTACGAAAAATTTTAATCAATTTTCTCTAAAAATAAAATGAATTGTGTGATCAATCATTCATTTTATTTTGGTAAATCTACATTACTTTTAAACAATAGCGAGAAAATCTGTTAGTTTATTAAGAGGAAAAGATAAAAATAGTTTCACGATTTTCTTCAGACTTCCTATCTTGTATCATTCAGTTTTGCTTTATAAAGGAAAATCACATTTTTATATAAATAGCGTAACAGTTTAGGAGTATAATGCACAAATGCAGATAGGTTAAAGCTATTTCGATCTGTTATAGTCATACTTTTTTCGAATGAAACCAACAGTCGTGAAAATTGCAATTCGCACCATTGTTACGTACTGCTTTTATCACGGCCGCTTCGAAGTCGGCCATGACATTTTTTAGTCCACATTGTAAATTTGGAAAAAATTCAAAAAGTTTCTGCAAGGCAGCCTCGTACAGTGCTGAAGTTCGCCTTTCCATTAAAATAAAAACTGTTTCGACGGCCTACAATGAATTTGCAAACGGTTTCATCACATATCAATATTTGTCTAAGCTTAAAGGGTCATCCATAAATTACGTAAGGGTTACTTTTTAAGTTAGTTAGTGGAAGTTAGTTAGGGTTTACATTTTTCATTCACCCTCTTCCTATTCCTTAATACACCTCCCACACCCTTTTTGGTGGTGGGAGGGGGA
>JAAAKG020142929.1:0-11492 GCA_010014905.2 Druon quercuslanigerum
GTGGGGGGGGCACTTATTTCTTTAACAACAGCTATATATGTAAATGGGAAAATCAAGCACATTCCTAGTTTTTTTCGTTTGTTTAAAAAATACACCTAAATATGGCATCTTCATAAGTTTCTTTTTTCTCTAGAAGGCAATTAATTATCTGTACATTGCACCGGGTGATTTCTTTAAATTTATCAAATTTTTTGTGGTTTCAAATCAGCCAGACTAAATTTATTTTGTTAAAACTGCTGACCGCTCGATAAATATTATAATTAAAGCTATCGAATAGTAGTCGATATTAATGTTAATAATAATTATTAGCATTATTCATACATTTTATCATTATATTTACAACTCTTTCAAGATCTCAGTAAGAGAAAACAAATGCAAAACTTCCGTCGATTTGTTCTGCCACAAAAAAAAAATACAAAAAAAGGGGAAAATCTGACTTTTCTTTTTTATTTTTCTCGCAGTGAATAAATCGACGTGAGCTGCTATCGTGTCTCGTATAATGTACATTTACATGACTGGATACTCTGACAAGTGTTTTTTTATTTTTTATTTTTTAATAAAAACGTATTATTATGGATCCGTAGATGGTGCTACACAAAAAGGATGTTTCAAAAGTAAGGGAAGATCAATTCCATTATTCACCATTTTATCACAATAATTCTTCGAGCGAATAATCCTGTCCCTCAATCTTGATACATCCCACATATAAGTTATCTATTTACAATTAAAACAAACTTGAACAAAACTCAGCATGGACAACGCTATTTGAAATTGTACCGACAAGGCTGTAAAATCAAAAATCATTACCAATTAAGTAGTCTAATGTCAATTTCATAACATAAGCAATCTATAAATTAAGCAGCTGACTGAATAAATATTAATTTGCCGAATTTTTGTGTAATTGTTGCTCAACACGACCTCTGCCAAAATTTCCAAGTTATGTAGTTGGAAAATAAGGATAGTTTATCACTCACAATTCAAATTTAATATATGATAAATAGATTTTTTCAAAACAAATTATTAATCAAAGTTTCTAGTTCATTCGTAAAATAGTGTCAAAGTGTCTGCTGCAAAACAGGGTGACTTTTTAAATATCTCAATGTGTAAATTTTTTTAATAATATGTAAACTTAAATAAATGTTTTTTTATTTCAAAAAGTAACTTGCATTAAATTAATATGTTTAATTTACAAAGTTTTGAAATAAAAAATACTTATAAATTAATCATTTTTTGATTTTGTCCCAAAAGTTCACGAATATGGATAATTCCAAGAAATTTTTTACTTGAAATGCAGTTAAATTTTCAGCAATCAAGATAAAAAAAAGAATTTCCAAGAAAATGGTCAAAAAAAGATTAATTCTGAACGAAATATATAATAGGTTATATTTCAAAACAGTTAAACTCAAACAAAAAATACGATTTTTTAACTAAAAAAGATTTTTCAGTCAACAGACAAAAGAATCTTCCATGCAACTGATAAATTCTCAAGAAACTACAGGAGATCAATTTTCATTCAAATGGTTTATTTTTTAACAAAAAGAGGAAATTTTTAACAAAAAATTGACAAATTTTTAACAAATTATATCATTTTGCAAATAAAAAAAAAAAAGATTAATTTTATTCCAGATATCCAGAATAATAAAAAAAAGTTCATTTCTTTGGTAAAAAATGTAAGTACTTTGTTAAAAATTAAACAAAATTGTAAAAAAGTTTGTTTTTGGTTAAAACTTTAAGTATTTTATTCAAACCTTCTTTTAGTGGTTCAAAAATTTTTTTTAACTGGAAATTGAACAATATCATTTTTGGTTACAAATTTTTTTAGTTGTAAATTCATTTCATTCAATGAAAATTTAACTGTGTAATTTATAATGTAAATTTTTTTTAAATTAATTTTTGAACTGCAACACCAAGTATTTCATTTCAAGATCGTCTTTTTTATTTAAATTTGACTGTTTTTGATTAAATATTAAAATATTTAAATTCTTTTTTTATTAAAGTATCAACTATTGAACTCTTTGTTAAAGATTAATCATTTTCGGTTCAAAGTTATGCTACTTTGTGAAAAAGTAATCTTTGTAATCGAAGATTCATTACTTTAATTGAGAATTCATCTCTATGGCTGAAAATTTCACTATTTTATTAAAAAATTCAATTTTTTATGTAAAAATCAATTTTTTAAGGAGAAAATTAACTATTCATTTTTGGTTAAAGAAGTTTTCTTTTTTAGTTGAAAATTAACTTTTTTTGTTGAAAATGAAATTTTTCTATCTGAAAATTTCACTATTTCATTCTAGGTTGAGTTTTTTTTTTTAATTGAAAATTTAACAATTCTGTTGAAAATTCGATTTCTTTCAGTACAAGATTTACTTCTTTTAGTTAGAACGTCAAATATAAAGTTGGAAATTAATTTCTTGTTTGAAAAATCGACTTTTTGGTAGAAAATTATTATTCTTTCTTAAAAATTCCCCTTTTTTTGTTGAAAATCAATTATTTTTGGTTGAAATTTCTTTTTTCTTTTAACTGTAAATTGAACCACTTCATTACTGGTTACAATTTTTTTAGTTGCAAATTCTTTTTTTTCAATTTAACTAAGTTTACTATTCAAAGATTTATTACTTTAGTTGAAAATTCATCTCTATGGCTGAAAATTGACGAAAATTTAACAATTTTGTTGAAAATCCGTTTTCTTATTTCTTATTCAAAATAGAGAATGTTATCAAAACACGCACTTCGTATCTTTTTCAGTAGACACTAATCTTATGTTTGTAAAATTCATTTCTATATAAGAAAAAGTGACCAGTAATTAAAATATGAATTTTTTCCCTCTTGAAAAAAAAAAAATATATAAACTTTTGTTAATAATTTGTCTGGAAAACGCTATTTTTCATTGATTAAATTTAAATTTTTACAAAAGTTAAACTCCCCCACTGATTAAAAAAAAATAAAGACGAGCTTGTACTGAAATTTTTCATCGGGAAAACGAATAAGCCTTGACAGAAATGAGAAAAATTCATGATTTGACTCCTGCATTTTTCAAATTGAAACATGGCCAAACAATGGAAAGCAAAGTGCACATTTGGAAATATTTTTCGAATCGAGAATGCCGCCGTAAAAACTTGAATTGTCCAACATGGAGAAGAATTTCTCTATCATCCGTCATTTAGAGAAAAAGAAAAAATCTCTAGAAATTTAAACATCTATGAAATACAGACAATGGATTCGTATTCCCAGTTCCCTAGAAAACATTGCATATTTCGAAAGAGAGAGAGAGAGAGATAGAGTGAGAGAGAAAAGAATTCTCGAATAAATATCGAGAGTGAAGATAGAGAATTTCCAGGATCTCCACTGTGATCAATAATTACAATAGTAAATTCTGAAAACAAGTAACTATTGGACAATGTATAAAATACATTGAACTCTTAACTATCTATAGTATTAGTCGCACAGTAAGATTGAAAGGAAATTTATGCGTTTTGCAGTGCGTGTGTGGTGCATTATTATTTTTTTCTCGCTTTTTTCTTTTGTTTGTTTCTTTCCTTCTTTCTTTCATTCGTCGTCAAATTCGTATATGCCTACGACAATTCCCCTCAACTCTATCTATATGTACCTTTGGACAACAACAGAAACCTTATATAAAAAAGAAAAAGACCTTTTAATCGTAAATATTTCGAAATATTCAATTTACCTATAATCACGTAATATAACAATGTTATAATAAGCAAAAAACAACAATTATTTAGATTACGAAAGAATTTTTTTTTGTCTTTGCAAAAGGTACCTTTCGTACACGTGCGGCATCATCATCATCATCATCTCTCGCGAATATACTAATGGATAGTAAAATAGCTACAAAATATACACCTAACTCTCGAATCGGGAGAAAGACTGTCTGTAGTGAGGTGACATATGCCATAACTTTCAAGTGCCAAGTCGTTGCTCGCCCAGAAACGCTAGAAATTCTCCCACCTCGCTGTGCTCTTAAAACTTCCTTTCTCACTCAAAATTGCCTACCTTATCGTCTCGAAGTCGGTAAAGTAGAGATTCGTCTGAAAAAGTAGTCGATAAGGCAGAAATTTTAATCGAGAAAGTGGACTTCTTCTAAACTTTTTTGCAAGCCGAGTAAAATACGAGGGAGATGGGGATGAGCGTCGCTAGTTGAAGATGAGCGTCGCTAGTTGGTGGTATGAGCGTCGCTATGTGGCGGGAATGTGCGTCGCTAGTCGTGACATTTTCGGGTTTCTTTGGTGGTGTTGCTTAGAAGCGACAGACGCGGAAATTACTCTACAAAAACAGAAGGGGTGGTTTGGCTGTTGGGGAAGATCCCTGTAGTTTATGGGGGCGGCGACGAACATGCTCTTTTGGTAAGTTATCAGGATGGTAAAAAAATCCACCCTCGCAAAATGATTGCACAACAGCAACAACACTTCTCTCGGGAATCATGTTGCGCGGCTGGATCGTTATCAATTGATTCTTTTAACTAATAATCAGTAGTAAACATAAGGTGTGTGGCTACTTTACAGTTCGCGCACCGTTACATGAAACGCGATCGTTTGTGTGTTGGTGAGCCCATGTCGACATCGTGAGAAGCCGGTCGTTTGTGATGTCGGGCAAACTCACTGCTGATGAAGGCAGAAAGCTCCGACTGTCGTCCCATTCGTCGAGCCATTGGTGATCCTGAAATCAAACATCGAGATTTGCATTTTTAACTGGAAATTCGTATAGTTCTCGAATCTAGAATTAATTTAAAAAAAAAGGAGAACGAAAACTGAATTTTTAAAATTTGTAGTTAACTTAGAATTAGACCTTCTTCCAAAGTATTTTTGGATACCATTATGATTAACTTAAATTTTGGTTTTATTAAATTAAGATTGCCTCCAATCGTCGAGTCTTCAATATTGTATTCTTTAGGGACCATACTTAAATTACTCGAGACAATTTGTTACGATTTGTTATGGTAGGGGGGAGGGAGTCCTTCACTCGTGTGCGTAATTTTTGTTATAAATTTTATCGTTTGATTGAAAATCCGACAATTTTCTTAAAGACATCCTTTTCGGTTGCGAAATCAACATTAACGATTTGTTTAAAATTCATATTTTGTTGCTGATAAAGTCGACTGACAACTTTTCTGGATGAAAACTCTTTTTCCTGATTTTTTTTTCATTCAAAAGTTTATATTTTTAGTAGAAATACTGCATATTTCTTGGATATTCATGCAACTATTTTTCTGAAAATTCACCCTGTTTTAGTAGAATTTTCATTTTTCTTGGATAAAAATGCAACTGTTTGCTTAAAAATTTAACATTGCTGCTAAAAAGCCATGCCTTTTGGCTAAAAAATCGACTATTTAGCAGAAAAGTAACTTATTATTGACAATTTTTATTTTGATGAAAATTTTACTATTTTTTAAAGGTGTTGTTTTTTTAATTCATCTGCTTCAGAATTTGTTTTATCTTTATTGAATAAAAATGCAACTTTTTGGTTAAAAATTCAACAATTCCGTTAAAGTTATACTTACTGATTAAAAATTTTAATATTTTATAGAAAATTTACTTTTGGTTTTAATTCAATATTTTGGTGATAAAAGAAGACCTGAAATCTTTTTGCATGCAAGTTTAACTTAAAAAAAATTAATAATCCATCTTCTTTAAAAGAAATGTTATCTTCCTTAGACTTAGTTTAGTTTAAACTTATATTTTCATGTTGAAAAATGAATTGAAGTCTTTCCTGAATGAAAGTTCAACTTTTTAAGGAAAAGTTTTTCGTTTTTTATAAAAAAAATTCATCTGTTTTAGTACAAATTTCATCTTTTTTTAATAAAAAAAATCAACTATTTGGTAGAGAATTAATTATTTTGTTAAAAAATATTTTTTTTTTTTTGAAAAAGTTCATCGTTTGGGTTTGAAAATTCAATTTTTTCGTAGAAACTTTTTTTTTTGTTAAATAATTTATATTTCAAAGGTCAATTGGAATCTTTTTTGGATGAGAATTCAACTCTTTTTCTGAAAATTTATCTTTTTGATTTAAAAATTCATCTGTTTTAGAAATCCTTTTTTTGTTAAGATTTATATTTTTAGTTGAAAATGTATCGCTTTGGTTGAAAGTTTAACTATATTGTTGGAAATTAATTTTAAATTTATTGTTTTGATTTAAGGCTTATGTCTTTGGTTGAACATTTAACTGTTTAGTGGAAAAACTGTTTTTTGTATAAAATTAATTTTTTGAATGAAAATGAAACTTCCATTTTTTTAATACTGATTTTTTTTTAGCTGAAAATTCTCCTTTCTTGGTAAAAATCATTTTCTTGGTTAAAATTAAATTCTTGTCGGGGGGAAAATATGCAATAGTTCCGTGAAAAATTCGTTTTTGGCTAAATTCGTATTTTTCGTTTGAAAATTCCATTTTTTTAGGGAAAATTCGTCTTTTGGTTTGAAATTTGTGTAACTGTAAAAATTAATTAGGACAGCTACACAGTCACTATAAGTCACTTTTTTAAATAAAAAAATCAAATTAATCACTTTTCTTTCAATAAATAAACTCATTTTACGGGTCTTTTAACAATTTTTTAAGGCATTTCCAAGAGCTTTTAATTTGAAACATTTTAGGGAATTTAAAAAAAAAAGAAAAAATTACAAACAGTTCAATTTTTTACACATGAACCACACAAACCACAAACTGGAAATTTCAACTGAAAACGATCACTTTTACAAATAACAAGCCACTTTTATTCAAATTGAATATTTAACGGAAATATTGTTGATTTTTACATTCTTGATTTACATGAATTTTAACGAAATAGTTGAATTTTCAACTAAGTTTTCATTGAATTTTCGAATGAAAAAGATCTTTTTTTCAAACGAATAATTAAATATCAAATCAAAAAACGAACGTTTAGCCAAAAAATGAATTTTCAACTAAAATGATGAATATTTATCTAAAATATTTTAATTTTCAACCAAAAAGAAGAATTTTTAAGCAACAAGATTCACTTTCAAAGAAAAGAATCATTATCTACACAGAGTCGATTTTTAAAACAAAATAAATGATTTTTTAATTTAAAAAGACAAATTTAAATCCAATTTGTTACATTTTGACCTAGAAAAAGTTAATTTTCCAACCAAATTGGAACGGTTAAATTTCCAAATAAAATTACGAATCTTCAACTGGAAAAGTTGAATTTTATCCCATCGAAAAAGATGAATTTTCAACCCACAAGATTGATATTCTAAAAAAAATACGTATTTTGCACAAATTACATGAATTTTTATTAAAATAGTTTACTTTCGATATAAAATTATCAATTTTTAACTAAATATTTTTGTTTAAATATCAACTATTTTATTCTTGATGAAAATCAGTATTTTAAGGTTGAAAATGCAGCTATTTTGTAGATAATTCATCTCTTTGGCTACAAAATTCAACACTCTTGGTTTAAATTTTAATTATTTGGTATAAATATATGTATTTTGTTAACAATTCGTCTTTTTTCGGATCCAATCATTTTTTGGGTCAAAATGAAACTGTATGACTTAACATTGATCTAATTTAGTTGAAAAATCGTCTTTTTGGATATATTCAATAGTTTTTTTTTTATTTAACATAAAAATCTTTTTTGTTTCAAATATCAACTGAAAATTAATTTGTTTAAATAAAAATGGCTAAGGATTCAACTATTTTATTGAAAATCCTTTTTTTTCTTAGAATTCAGCCATTTTTTATTTAGAAAAAAAATTCTTATTGCTTGAAATATTAATCATTTCATTTCTTATTGAGAATTCATCTTTCCGGGTTAAAAATTCTTCTCTCTTTTGTAAAAATACGTGCCATTTTTGCTTGAAAATTTAACAAGTTGGTAGAAAATTAAACTATTTGATTGAAGATTAACTCTTTTTTAGAACAATTTTTCTCTTAGCTTAAAAAATTTAACATTTTCGGCCCCCAAATTGGCCGTTGAGACAATTTGTAGCGAACTAGCGAAAAAGTTTTAAATAATTCAGGAAAACTAAAGAAATAGTCGCATAGGCTCAAAAAAAGGGTCAGTCAAAAGCCTAAAAATATAAACAGGAGTGTTTAGCGTGTCTTAAACAAAACAAAATTCCAGGATTTTTCCAGGTTTTCCAGGACAAAAAAAAAATACATTTTTTCACGTATTTTTCTTGTACAGTGAAAGATACTTTTTACTAAACACAGAAATTGTAGGTCTGGTCATGACATTTTTTTAATCAAATAATTTGTTATTGATATAATCAAAATGAGTTCAATTCAGTTACCGAATTTTAAGCTATTTTAGTTTTCACTAAAATAATAATTAAATTTTGAACAAAATAGTTGAATTCTTAACCAAATTGTTGCATTTTCAGACAGTTCTATTTTTAACAATAAGGTGAATTTTAAATCCAGAACTATGTATTTTCTGGCCCAAGATACGAATGCTCAACAATATCGTTGAATTGTCAACCAAAAAGGATGAGATTTTAACAAAATAATTAAAATTTTAACCAAATAGTTGAATTTTTAACAGAATACTGGAATTTTCTACTACAAAAATAAATTTTCAACCAAATAGTTGAATTTTCAATCTTCAAGTAAAAATATACATTTTTAATCAAAATTAACATTATAGTTTCAATTTCAATAGAGGGTGCTAACTTTTAACCAAAAAAAGACTAATTTTCTACAAAACAGTTAAACTTTTCGCCGCATTATATTAATTCTCTGCCAAAAAGATGTATTTTCAACGACATAATTTAATTTTTAATAAAAATTATGAATCTTTAGCAAACGATAAAAAAAGAAAAATTTCAACAAAAAAGATTACTTTTCTGCCAATATAAATGGATGTTTCATGAAAAAAAATGTCATACAAAAAATGAAAGTTTCATTTTCAGGTAAAAAATTAATTCTTTTTTCAAAAATCAATATAGAACAAAATAGTTTAATAAAGAAATGATCAAATTTCTATTAAAAGATGAATTTCCAAAAAATATAGACTCAATAGAAAAAAAATTTCAATCAAATTGCTAAATTTTCAAACCAAATAGACGAATCCTTTACAAAACAGTTAAATTCTCAACCATAAAATGTGACTTTTTAACCAAAAAGTCCATTTTCATCCAAATAGTTGAATTTTCTACCAAAATAATAAAACCTGTAACTCAAGAAGAACCAAAAATTCATCAAAACAGTTGAATTTTCCAGTCGAAAACAAGATTTTTTTTTTAAATTGTTAAATTTCCACCCAGAAAATATAAATTTTATACAAAAAACGATCAATTCTCAACCAATAATGGAATAAAGGCCTCACAGTCCCTATGGGATAAAATATAGGGATCCTAAAGTGTACTTTATACATTCAAAAGAATTCAACTGAATTGGGAAAAATGCTTTTTAAAAAATTCCACTGATTTCCGTAACACTGGATTGCTTTTAGAGGAATTTAAGATGAAAGAGAAGAATTTGATAAAATATTTAAATAAAAACTTTTAAGAATTCAAAAAAATTTACTGAATTAAGTAGAATTGAGTGAATTTAGAAGAATTCAAGTAAATTAAAAGAATAAAAGAGAATTTTAAAGAATTTAAAAGAGTCCCGAGTGAATTCCAAGACAAAATTTCAAATCTTTTCAAATCACAAAACAATTCAAGATAAATTCAAAAGAATTCAAAAGAATTGGAACAATTTTGAAAATCGAAAAACATGTCATTCATTACAATACATTTTGAGTGAATTTAGAGAAATTTAAAAGAAATAAAAAGAATTAGATGAAATTAATTAAAAATCAACCTGAATTTAATAAGTAATCAAGTGAATGGAAAACAATAAAAACATGGAAAAATTAATTCAATTGAGTAAAATTGAGTGAATTTAAAAGAATTGAAAATAATTTTAATAGCATTTACGATAAATTGAGAAGAAATCATGGCAAATTACAAATAAATTGTACAAAATGTTTGAAAATCTCTTTCAATCTTCGAAACCTTACGAAATCACTCATTTCTGGTGACAATTTTTTTCAAAGCCATTAAAATATTAAAATCCCTATAAATGATTAAAACCCCTGGAAATTGTTTAAATCTCTCAAAAATGCCATGGAATTTCAAAAAAAAAAAAAAGAAACACATTAATATATTTCAAACCAATAGAAAATTTAATAAACAATAGTAAATTAATAGAAATTCAGGTGGATTAAAAAACTTTCAGTTCATTCATAAAATTCAAGAGAATTCCAAACCTCTTCAAATATTGAAAACGTTCCAAAATACCTCACTTCGCAGGAAAAAAATATTTTAAAATGCACTAAAAGATTATAAAATTCCATGATATTCTATGAAGATATTTTCTGAAACCATGGAAAATGTATTAAAATAAATACATTGATAGTTTTGAAATCCCTATAATATTTCCAAAGCTTTAAAATCACTTTTAAATTAATGATGAAATTAATCAAATAAACACCTTCGGATCTTTTGTAAAATTTCCTAAAATAATTTAAATTACAAGCTCCTGAAAATGCCTTCGAAATTTTAAAAACCTATTTTCTCTTTAAGGGAATACAAAATCCAGGACCATGAGGAAAAATTCAAGAACTTTTCCAGGTAAGAATCTTTTCCAGAACGCTAGACAATACCCCGATAAACAAAATATGGAGTAATTAGTAATTACTTACCAGCAAGAGCAATAGCTTCTCTAAAAGTGTGTAGCTCAGGATCTGGCTCACTTCCTGGTGGAGGAGTTGGCGAAACAACCATACTTGCCGTTGGACTTTGAGAAGGAGGTGAACCACAAACCATCATTCGTGGTTTTGGAGAACTTCTACAATACAATATTAAATTTATAATCTCTATTTATACCTTTTGTGGTTAGTATTCTCAAGAGTTTAGGTGCTCGAAGAAATTCTCACGAGCATTTATGAGCATTTTGAATTAGGATTTTAAAAAAATCTATTTTCTACCTTTATTAATAATCATTACATTATTTAAATGTCGTGGGAAAATGAATCAATTCAAATTGGAACGGGCGCCTAATTTAAAAGGTAAAAAAAAAAGTCAAAACAATAGAAAACATATTATTCGCAAACAAGTTTTATTTCTAAATACATTTTAAACAATTTTAGTTGAGTTTTCAAATCAAAAAGATCAATTTTGAAACAATTTCCTGGTTAGCAAAAATTTTCACGTCAATGAAATTAAAAAAATCGAACGCTATCATAAACATTT
Source organism: Druon quercuslanigerum (assembly GCA_010014905.2). NCBI lineage: Eukaryota > Metazoa > Arthropoda > Insecta > Hymenoptera > Cynipidae > Druon > Druon quercuslanigerum. Next base: position 11,214 of record JAAAKG020142929.1, read on the forward strand.
TTTAATTCTAAGTAATAAACAATATACAACAAATTAAAGCTCTAAATTAATGAATCAAAGAATGAACTTTAATTATTTTCAAAATTATATTATTTAAGTAATTTTAAGCTAGACACATTAGAAATTGAATTTTCTTTGTTTAACTTAAAAGTTCTGAGATTAAAAGTTAAATTATTTTCGTTTTATATAGTTTGAGCATCCTTGCAAAGCTTCAAAATTTTATTTCGAAATCTTGAAGTGGTTTTAAATTATTCCAAACCTAAAATCATTTCTGAAATT
>JAAAKG020142930.1:0-11491 GCA_010014905.2 Druon quercuslanigerum
TCGAGCGCGAAGCGCGAGATCCAACAGGTGCGCGCCTTAGGCGCGCTCAAAGTTGCGAGCGAAGCGAGCCGCGCGCGGAGCGCGCGATGAGAATGTGCCCGCGAGGCGGGCAGATTTTTTAATTCACATCACTTATGAATGAGAAAGTAGTAGAATTGTCCGAGATTTGACACCACAAGTTGTCAACGGATCTCCACGTTCTGAGACACCCTGAATCCGAAAATCAAGTTTTTAAGACGGCTTCTGCCTGTCTGTCCATCCGGCCATCCGTATACACGATAACTCTCGAAAAAATCAACGGATCAAATTGATATTTGGCACACCTTTTCTAGGTCCTAAAAGAAAAAACGAGTTTGTTAACCAGCCATTTTGCATAAAAATACAAAAGGTTAGAAGAGCATTTTCAAAATGTTTGGACCATTTTTTTATATTTAAAAATTGTATGTACGTCTATGCATAGTACTCAGAAAGCTAAACAATGTATCCTAATGACTTTTTTCGTTAAAAAAAAATTCTCAGAGTTATAGCTTTTATCACATTTAAAAAATCAATCGAAAATCAAAATTTTAAGTCAAGCAACGCACGTTGTGTAAAAAAGTCAAGAGAAGAAAAACATTGTTTTTTGAAAGCCTTACAAGATGATAGTTCAAACTTTGCGTATTTACTTGAAAAACCAAATATTCAAATTTTGATTTCACCAAAAATAATGAAAACGTCAATTTTGTAGTAAAAATATGCGAGTTACAAGTAACGAAATAATATGATTTAACAAAAATTGTTTATCCAAAAAAGAGCTGCAACTTTTTTATGAATAACTTTTTAATGCGTCACGCAGTTTTGATTTTAATCATAGAAATTACATTAAAAATATAAATGAATATTTTTAAATTTAGGAATGTAAAATAATCCATTTTCTCAAGAATTAATTTCATGCAAAAGAGCATCAAACAGACATCAAACTATCTCAATTTCCGGCTCATTAGAGACATAAATATCAACAATAAAGAAAAAAGAGGAAGAAACAAGGAAAAAGTCAACCAAAACCAACCTCCCACTTTTTCCCTTTCTCCGTTCTTTTTATAATACTTGGGGACCAACTTGTTTCGAGGCCAATTTAGACCTCCTCTTCAGGGAGTAATTTATAGGATTAACTAAAGGTATAACAAAATGGTGATGTAACCTGAAAAGAAAATATTTCAATGGATATTATGTAAAACATGATTAACTCTAATACAGTTTATATCTTTAGTGAGACTTTGATTATTCTAAAGTTGGTTAATTTTTGATTAAAATATTACATGAAATTACTTATATCCAATTAATATCTCTCTCCCATAGCTTGTTATATCTTAAGAGATCTCTTTTTAAATTAATGGCTCTAGATGCTATTAAATATGTTTCTTATTCTGTCTATTTCAAACTTAATAATAATTTCTATAAAGCAAAGTTTGGAACTCCCATAGGGTCATCGTATAAAATTATTTTATGTTTTTCACTGGTCCTCTAGCATCAATCTCGTTACCCCAATTTCTATTAATACAAGTATAGCAGAGAACAATTAAAATTCTAGCACAATCTAATTTTTTAATTTACTATTAGTAATTATGTCCCTGTGTTAATTTGCAAAATTATAATTAAATAAATAATAATATTTTTAATGATTAACCATTTTTTATAAATGTATTTTGTTTGGATTGTTAATTTTCAATATTTTTGATAATATAATAATCTAAATACATTGGTTCTGAATCAACAAAAAAAAAGAATAATTTCTGGCAGAAGGACAAAAGGGACGAAAACAAATTGATAGAAAAAAGTAGTTCATCCAAAAAAGAGATACAAATTTGTAATAATTTATTACATTCTCATAATTTATGATTGAGAAAGTATTAGAGTTGTCCGAAATTTGACACCACGACATTCAAATTTTGAACCAAGCGACGTAAAATACGAAAAAATGTCTCAAATAGAAATTATAGCTTTTGAAAAATCCTACGAAATGTTGTATAACCATTTTCCAATTGGACTCTTCATTTTGTTTTTACTTATAGTCAGTAATATGCAGAAAATAGAAAATTCCAATATTACGCCAAAGGACGCAATATTCCAATATTGCGCTAAAGCGCGAGATTCAAAAGACGCGCGCCATAGGCGTTCTCAAACTTGCAAGCGAATCGAGACGCGCGCGATGCGGGCACATTTTTTGGGCTAACACACGTGATTTCTGTCAATAAAAGTCACTGTCATTTTTACCGTTCAAAATTAAAGAATTTTTTATATAGAGAAGATTTAAAGTAAAACTTTTCTGACTAATTTGAAAATTATATGTTTTCTAAATGAAAACTTTAAAAACTTGAAAAACGCGCAAATTATGAAATAGGGAAAACCTCCCTGTGTAATGTTTCTTTCCCGGCATTATCCCGGTTCTTCCGATAACGTGATCACCCTGTAGGCGTAATCAATTTTTTTAATGTTGATTAACATTTTATGTTAATGCAAATAGCGAAAAATATCGATTCTTTCTTTTTTCTTCTATCTTTTGTACAAAAACTTGCCTAAGCTCAGTATCTCTCGAATTTGATGCGCATGGGTGTGAAGAGGCAACAAATATTTGGTACGTTATGTTATTTAATACAAACAAATTATCATTAAAAAATAGTGATCTTTGTGGATTGTCCGGTTTTAAAATAGTAGTTTTGCTATAAAATTACTTGCTTTAGTGAAAAATGTGATACTTTATTATGGTACTATATTTTTTAATTTTTAAACAAATAAATACTGATTACATAAAGAATTGTTTATATCACAACAAAATTCTGGTTTACGACCTTTTGTATGTAGATAATTTGGCAAAGTAACGAGGAATAGCTGTCAACTTTAATGACGCTGAAAAACAATATTATTGCTTTCACTTCGTTATCTTCTAACGTTAAGTTAGCCGATTAATTATAATTTCAACAACTTAAATATTTACTTTGCTGCTTTCATTCAAAAGACACTATGTGTCAACTTTTGTTTCATGACCGTTATATTTATCCGGTCCGCAAACAATCAGGGGACAACGTTTAACAAGTATATAAAAAAGGATGAAATATTCTGTTAAGATTAGGATTTTCATTTTCTTAAAGATAGTAAAACGGAAAATACGAAGATGTCTAAAGTACCCAGGGGACACAAAATATAACGATGATTTATAACATAGTTCAATCAGAGAAAAGTTTGAGTTGATTCAACAAATCAGCTGTTCAACCTACTTTGTTTTTTGAAACTAAAAAATTTTGTCAGGTCAAATAAAGCCTTGGTTATATTTTTTAAACATAACGAATTATTTTGGTCAATTCAAACTAATTATTTATTTAAGCATTTTTATTTGAGTCAAAAGCGGAATATATCATTGATTAAAAAATGATTTGGTTAAAGTGTAACGTGACAATTTTTCTGATTCAACCAAATAATTCCATTAATTATACTAAACATACCGAAACAGATTACGTCAGCCCACACTGGTGGCCAGTTTACGCACTGTAAAGTGTCAAAAAGATCGTGTGTCGTGTCATCAATTTCGGAAGAAATGAGTTCTACGAACATCGGGACACTCAGAGTGTCCAATTAATTGCAAAAAATGGGGTCTCTAACAACATCCAGAACATTTTAAATTTTAGTGCAACCTTTAGTTCGCAAAATGTAGGTTCACCGGTGCAGGCAATCTAACCTAGAAATCCATAATTCATGAAAGAACTCCAAACAAATGTACGGAAGAAGCCTTCCTGTCAGATTTAGCGAAAGTTCAGTTTTCTGATGCTGCAAGTGATATTTATCAAAAGTTTTAATTAATAAGAAGGGCTTTTTCCAGACATTTTGTACGACTGTTGATACAACGGTTGTTGATTCAAACAAAATATTGGATTGGATCAACACAAATGTTTTGTTGCATCAACCAAAATATTTATTGTAATCAACCAAACTTTATTAATCAAAAAATTTGTTTGAAGCAAGCAAAAATTTGATTGACCATATAGCAATGTATTTATTTCTTTGATGCAAACAATTTGTTGTTGAATCAACCAAACTTTTTTCTGAGTGCTACGACATCTTTAATTTACACTGTTTAAACTAATTTGAAAGTAAAACTATATATTAGGAAAAACACTGATTATTTCTCGTTGTCTATATGCAATAGAAATTACTCTTTCAGAGGAACTTTCTATCCATAAGTGAACCCCGATTTATTTATTTGTTAAATAAAAGGGTAGACAAATTGTGCGCTATGAGGAGAATTCACCATAATGTATCTTTCTGCACAGTATAAATCCGATGCTTAGTGGGAACAATAGTAAATCGTAAATAAATGGTAATAATCGTATTGCTGGCATAGTAAAATTGATGGATTATAAAAATTACTATAATTTCAAAGCTTTAAGGAATATTAATTATGGAGTATTTTCGTATGCAGTTTACAATTTTGTTCTTGCTGTCTTTATTACATTTTATTATCCTTCACGTTGGATAAAGTCGTATTCATTTAGTATAGAATTTAAAAAAATGCGTAGAAAATAATTCAAAATGAAAGTGAACTTTTTAAATGTACAGAGTTTTAAGTAACACGTAAGTTAGATATATTACTCCCATTCGATGAAATGCAATATATGTAACGTATTACTTAAAAAGATTTCCTCGTGGCAGGCGATTTTAGACTGGCTCCACAATGTATCCTATAAGAATTGTACGTACTTCGACGTACGTTGATATCAAACTGTATATGTGCGTTGTTGCCCATTGCTCCCAAATGTCGCGCGTGCTTTATTGGCTCACGTTCCAGTTTTGCGGCGATACAATGGATTAGGGAACAAATACCTCCAGCTTACAATTAGCTTGAAAAACTGTAACGGATCTGCATATTGAACTTAATTTCTAAGAACTAACAGTTTTTACTCTGATTTTCAGTTTGCCATCGCATGTAAGTGGTTTTGTAAAACCTATTAATTGGATTAAGTTTAGCAAATATGTGAAACCCGGTGCTCTAATAATGATTGCAGCAGAACATGGGCCAACATTTTATTTAAGTAACTTTTGAACTGGATTGAAATAACAACCATTCTCATACTATAAAACTCTTGAAAATGCAGGTATAACATGGTATACAAGTTCGCAACTTTTACTATGAACCTAACATACAAGTTACATTGAGCACGTCAGAAAATCTCTTAATACGATTAGTCTAGTCAACGGGGAACAAATTTCACTAAGAAAAAGTTGGAAAGTAGCGTTTTTTCACAGATACGTTCCTGTTTTGAAAAAAACGGCTATCTTATTTGCATTAAAAATTATAAGTAGAGAATGAGCTCAACCTTAAGTTTACAATTTGATATGCTTAAGGGAATCTTTTTGGCATGTAACTTCTTTCAATTGTTCATCTATATTTACACAATATATTTCCCAATTTTTAGGTCAAAACAATAATATTTAAGGCCCCTTTTAAAGCATCAAACACGTAAATTTCAAAATTGAAGCCTTCGAAATTTTTTTTGCCCAACTTTCCCAACAAGATAACAGACCGAAGTATCCGTTCTTGTCCCCGCTCCCATTAGTGTCATTAGGACTCATAATCACCGCTGTTGCTTACATCATAACTTCAATTTTAAAATTTGCTTGTTTAAAACTTTAAAAGAGGCCAAAAAAGAGGAACAATTGAAAGAAGTTTCATCTCAAAAGCCTACCCTTAGGCATATAAAATTCTACACTGAAGTTCATGTCATTTTACACTGACATTTTTTTATGCAAATGAGTTAGTCGTCTTTTTTCAGCTTTTATTTTATTTGTGCAGAAATAGCGCAATTGTACAGCTAATCCAATTTTATAGTATAGCCGTTGACAATACGTTCACAACATTAACAATCTTTTTTGTCAACTATAAAATTGTGCATACTTTTTCACGTGGCCATATTCGACCTAAAATCAACCTTCTCTAGTTATGTTGAAAAAAATGTTATTGTTTAACACTTATTAAAGGGTCTACCCAGTACCTCACCTCGAAAAAAACGCTATTTTCGCGATTTTCTTTTAGATTATGTATAAATATTATGATGTAGGATTTATTAGGCTTAGTAAATGCACTCTTGAAATACAATAAACAATTTTTTTAAATTCATTTTATATAGTTTTTATACTTGAAAATGTCAGTCGAACGCAACGCCTCGAAAAGTAGGTAGGTCTGGCTTGTGGATAACATCTCGGAGCAGGGTTATCTGAAACCAAAAAATCAAAAAGTTTTAACTTCAGTTTAACAATGGCTATGCTCCCTATGAATTTTTCTAAATTATGTCGTAAAAAACGAAAAAAAAATAAAAAAGCGCGTTTTTTTCAGTTTTTCGAAAAAAATTTATAGTTATTTTTTGACATAATTAAAAAAACATAGGACATAGCCATTGTCATACTAAAGTGAAAACTTTTTGATTTTTTGATTTCAGATAACCCTGATCCGAGATTTTATCAACAAGCCGGACCTACCTACTTTTCGAGGCGTTGCGTTCGACTGACATTTTCAAGTATAAAAACTGTATAAAATGAATCATAAATTTTTTTTATGTTATTTCAAGAGTGCATTTACTAAGTCTAATAAATCCTACATCATAATATTTAAACATAATCTTTTAAAAAATCGCGAAAATAGCGTTTTTTTCTATGTGAGTTACTGGATAAACTCCTTAACATGGCGTCCGTTGACGTACACATATGGCTAGGGACTTTTTACAGTATCTTTATAAAGCCTTCCCCAACGTATATGTGAAAAATGCTACTTTTCCGAATTTATTCTCAAATCCTTCATTGACTGGACTAGCTAGGATAAACAGATATTTAAAATAGAGCTTTCGCTATTGATCAACCCAAAAAATTACCATGGTACACTGTACGAAATGGTGTCATAGAATCTATTTCAAGAATTATATGTAAAATTAATCTTGTTTACTCTTATTTCAAGCAAAAAATATTTATGAGAATTTCCAAAAGAAGGCACATTAAAACATAGTAACTAAGAAATTATATTTGACTGGAAAGCCCACTGTGTCACCTCGTTATAAGAAATTGTATGAATTTTTACCAGAATCGACTTGCAAGTCAAAAAGAAAGAGACATAATGAGGGATTTTGCACCGAAGGAAAGATTTGAAGCCCTTATGGATTATCAGAGGTGCTACTTGCAGCTTCTTGTGATTTTAATTCATCCAAAATTTGTTTTTACTGACGGTATTTAACTCCAACTTTTTCCCCTCAATCTGATCCTAGGGCAAACTCAATTCCTGTTAAAAAAAAAGTATAATCCTTTGCACTTCGGTGGATTTAATATCAGTTGTTCTTTAATAGTGTCTTCCACTAACTTTTCCCGTAAGACTACCATTCCTGCTTTACTCGGAATATTCGAAATACTCTTTCTAGTTCTTTTGGCCTGTCGCATAGCTTCGAATATTTAGTTTAAAAATTAAAATAGTAATTTTACATTTTCCCTATTTTTTACTGGCTTTAGACCTGAAAAATCTAGTATTAATTGAGAAAGTCACAAATCGAGATGAAAACCTGCCTAAATTTTTATTTTTTAAACAACGAGTTTCGATTCTGTTTAGTAACCCTCCTCAGACTTGTGGTCGCTGCGTTTCTTTTTGTGCTAAGATGTTAAAAAAGGAATACGATATTTTTGTACATAAATCGAAACTTCCCCAAAGGGATTCTAATTAAATTTTTGGAGATAACATTGGGTGATATTAGAGATAAATTTGAAATATAAATGAAACTGTCTAAACTCTTGCTTGACTTACCTAGTTGGACGTACATCTTTGGTCTAACGTTTTCTTGCCAGGCAGCGAACACGATGCTCAGCATCGCGACGCTCCAACAGGAAGCGAGAAGGAGCTGGGTGAGAAGTGTTGGATGCCGCATCACGGTGAGTCACGTGTCACACACCGTGCAAAGGCTTGATAACGGAGCTCACAACCCAAACACCTCGGTAATATATCCGACAGCACAAGGGAAGAAAACAAAAAAATTCACTTGTCTTGCATCCGTTGGATGTGCACGTCCTTAGAGACGGTCGATAACACGATCGTCCAGCACATGTTCATTCTGACCGTTCGTCGTGCGATCGATCGTTCGACCCTTGCTAACGTATCCAGGATGACCGGCAGCTGGTCGCTTGCTCGCCCTCTCACGAACTCGCGAAACGCGATCACAAGTCGCGGATGATCACGGTCACACTGAATATGCGACAGGTAACATAGGTCATAAATTCTTCCAGCGCATGCGTTAACACTTGCGTCACTAGCACTGAGCCAGGATCTTGAATGCACGTACTCTGCGCATGAACTGATTACAAGACTAAGTATGAGTGTGAGTGAGAAGATAGAAGAACAAATGGGAAAGAAAGGGAGTGGGGTGAGATGAGGTCGAAAGGGATGATGGGGATGAGGGTAAAAATGGATAGAGTGGTAGGAACACCGACTTGCGCGCTGGCGAATTTCAACCCCTATGTACCATGTACAGTACTATGCCCTTTTCGTGACTTGGTCGCTACTGCAACACCATTGACCTGAAATCAAAGACAGTTGTCAAAACCATTGTATCATGAAGTAGGTAATTGGTGAAAATAACTTCGTTAAAGAGAAATTAGTAACTAAGTTTTGATGTGGAAAATGCTCTAGCTACGATAGGTTTAGATGTATAAATGGTGAAAAGTGTCAAACGAAAGGAAAGGTTGGTATAATTATAATTTCTGTAATAGGTATAATAGGTTTAACAAAAGTGAGTGTAGCGCATCTACTCTTAATAACATCTCTTATTCTGGACGCAATTGAGGGAGAGGTCGATAAACTTGCCACACTTACAATTAGAGTCCTTTAAATCCTACAATTCTTTCGTATTCATAAAGAATTTGTTCATTAGGTTCCGCATAAATTGGAGCATTTATTTTTAATGAGGTTCTGGATTGATTTACAGCAGTGTTCAGTGTTGACCGATTGAGTCAACAAAAAATAAAAAATTAATAACATTATGAGCAGTGTCATTGAATTAAGGGAACATGATGTAAGTATAAAATTTACGTACAGCGTTATAGATTTTTTTTTGCGTTTTTTACATGCACATTTGTAACGCATAAACCGGCTCATATCTTGATAAATGTTTCATTTTCGAAAATCAAATAATTTCTAATATCTGAATGTAAAAAGGGAGAATAAAAGTAGTATTTATTTTTCATTTTTAATTATATTTTGTATAGTTCTACGTTAAATTAGTTGCAATAGATATTCGTGACATGCATATAATTTGAAATTTTAGTTCAAAATTTATAATAATTTTGCAGGTATACCTAGTATTTATCCTATTTTAAATACATGTGTACAAAGTTTGAAGGTCGTTCAAAACAAAACAGACACGAGGACGATGCTTTTGTTCCAAGACAACTTTTTCTCTGAGTGGATAAATAGTCTAAAATCCTTTTAATCCCTTGAAATCTTACGAAGTCCCTGGAAATCTTTGACAGCTTTTAAAATACCATGAAATCATTTGAGAGTCCTTGAATTCTCACGGAATATTTTGAAATATCTTGAAGTATTTGAAAATCTCGCGAAATCATATAAAATCCCTTACTAAATAATAATCTTTAAAAATCCTTTTTGATATCTTAAATTATTTGATGATTCCAATCAATATTTTAAAATCCTTTCATATCAATTAGAAAAAACTTCTTGAATCCGTTAAAATCTTTTAAAATCCTGTGAACTCTTACGAAATACTTTGAAATCCCTAAAAATCTTTAAAAATTCCTTAAATCGTTTGAAACCCCAGGGAATCATTAATATAGACGTATCCGCTGTGATGCTGACTCTATATGTGTGAAATTGAAAATATGTGTGAAAATTATAATTATTTATTAAGTATAAATTGCTGTTAATATTGTTTCTTTTAATGTCCCTTATTTATTTCGCAAACCTTGAGAGAATTTTTAGATCAGAAAAAACGAGGGTTACGCTGCTGGCTTATCGTTAAGTGCCCTCTGGCAATTATAAATACATCCTCAAACCAGAAAATCGGTAGTATTCTGTTGGTAAAATTGCCAATCTTCAACAATTCTTATTGAACCCTTGCGTTTGTTTTGAGTACCCGTTTCTCGGCTTATCTGCTCAGCTGAAGGGAAATTTAAGAAATTAAAAAATATTTTGTCTACACAATCTGCGTGAGAAATAATGTACTCACATCAAACAACAAAAAATTCCTAAAATTGTAAATATAAATAATTATTAAATAATTTTTGTATTCATAAAAGTCACTTTTATGATATAGGTAAAACACTGAATGTTAGGAAATTACTTTCAAACATTACCAGGGTGTCTAGCGTTTCTGCGAAAAAAAAACTACAGCAGATTTCCAAGTTTTTCAGGACAAAAAATAAGTTTTTCAGGTACCTTTCTAAACATTTTTTATATCCAAAACTTTCTATTCGCCCAAAAAAAAATGATTTTATGGACAAAACACGTTTTTCGTTGTTGTAATTTTTGGTCATTTGGCAATTTTGGGAAAAAACACGGATTTTGGTCTCTTTTTTATTAGAATGTAATAAATATAATAATATTTAATGTGCAATTACCAAAAATGAAATTTTATTATTGTCCTAATCGTGGTTTTGCACAAACGAAACGTTTTTGTCACAAAGTCTTCACGCAGAGATTATATGATCGAGAATCACTTACTTTTTGTTGACAATAAATATGTAAATTTAAAAAAAAAGTTTATAAGAGAGGCCAGCCGCAAGAAATATTATCCTATACTAAAAAGATCATACGTATCGATTATCGAAATATCTCGCACCATTTCGAAAAATGTAATGCAGAAATGCGAAGACCCGATTCCGTATTGGTCAGTCATATACTTGGCGCTGTACATGAATCTCTTGCAAGAGCTTTTCAGAATATGCGCGCTCATGCACGCAATTGAAAAAGTACGTGCATTTCAGTTAGCTTTATGCTAAGTTCCTTAACCCTATTCTTCCCATGTTCCCCAAAATCCCAATTCAAAGTCCCAGTTGCGAAAGAGTCCAATTGTTTAGTCTAATTACTATAATGAATTAGGTAGTTGTAATTCATCGTTAGTTTCTCTGAACATAGGCAAAAGGGTAGAAAGTGTTTTCAAAATTCAAAACAAAATAAAGATTTTGAGTTATCTTGACATCGGTGAGAGAAAAGCCAAAACTGAAAATATTGTTAGGATTTACTAAAGACGGATTCTCCCTGGCCACCCTAACCAAAATCAGTAAACAAATTTTCAATTTAAAAAAAATAAAATTTTAGTAATTACCTTGCATACGGTCAGAGAAACGTGAAAACTAAATAAATTTTAAGGTTCTTAAAAACGGGGTTTGTCTTCCATCAAAGCGAACTAATCTAATAAAAATATTGTTTAAATACAAACAAAAAATAAAGCTTTTAGGTAATCTTGAAAATGGTGAG
>JAAAKG020142931.1:0-11491 GCA_010014905.2 Druon quercuslanigerum
TAATTAATAATAATAATAATCATTGCAATTATTATGACTATTCATTAATTATTAATTAATAATAATTATAATAATTATAATTATTTTTGTCGGCCAATACCAAAGAGCGAACCGTTAAGGAATTTCTTATTGAGAATGAAATTTGCTTTTTGGAAAAATGATTCTTAAATTTGAAAAACAACATTCCTTTGAAATTATTACATATTCTTAAGTGCAAAAGTGGATATTGCATTATCATTATTTAATAATTCAAATACCATTTATGTCGACACCGAACATTCTAGTTTTGGGCACGGATACGTATCACATGTCTAGCATGGAACAGAACCATGTCGTTTAGTAGATACCTTACATTCGCATGAATCACATTTTGCAGCATGGTACAGAACCATTTCGGTAACATGTCGGTAATAGGAATCTGTATTTAAAACTCCCCCTACCTTCCTTTTTGCCCTTCTTAGACATATTATTAAAATCTCTTTTAAATATTCAAAAAAGGAATCTTTCCATTTTTCTAAAATTTTTCTGTCCATCCGAGAATCCCAGGCTGAGTTTTATACTTTTTATAGGATATAGTTTTTCTATGTGTTAAAATTAATCTAAAAGGTACCTTCATAAATCCAATCCGGTAATCCATTTGATAAAATACCAGGAATTGCAGTGTCGGTCACTCGATACGCCGTATTACTTAAAGGATTGGGTTTGTAGTAAATATCATAATCTTGGATTATTATGACGCCATGGCCACGAGGAGTCCATTTTACCATCATTAGGTACGGATGAGGATCTTTTTCAGGATATGTGGTCAATGGCATCGTTTCACTGCAAGAATACTCATTATTATATATTTTACACGTATTGAGTTCAATAAGAAAACCTGTGAATAATTTATTCATGGTCTAAATATGGGATAAGTAATCAATTTAGTATATTAAGCAATTCCGTTTCACACCTTTCGAAATAATTCATAAATTGTTTGTAATGTTAACCAGAGCCTAAAATATAAAAAATTCAGAACTGCTGACTTTATACTTCCCCGAAATAATAACTAAATAATAATTTTTTTCCTGTTCTTTCTTTAATCCTCCACTATGGGTGAGTTTACCACTCACTAGGAGGCGCTAGCAAACCTACGTAATTCTCGCGAAATTTGAACTTAAATTAGGCAAAGTAAAGTTTTCGAAAGAAAACTATGAAAGAGGAGTGGAAAAAAATATGAAACATGGACTTTAGCTCAATGAAAACTTAAACTGCAAAGTCTGAAAGCATTATTGGAAAGGAAAAAGAAAGATTTAATAAAGAGGTAAGCTTTGAACGACAGTAAAAAATCCACCTTACCTACTGTTGTCGAAACTTACCTTCCTACCAAATCTTTTATTTCCTCTCTAATAATGTTTTCCATCTTTGAGTTGCATCTTTTTATTAAGTTACAGTCCACGTTTCATATTTTCTTTCGCTCATTTTTTATAATTTTCTGTTAAAAAATTTTTTTTGCTTAATTTGACTTTAAATTTGACGGACACTAATGAAAGTTTGTTAATACCTGCTGATGAGCAGTAAACTATATCATTATCACGTGTCAATAAAATTTTATGCAAAGATGATACAAATGCCAAGGTTTTCTGATTCAAATATTTAACGAGCGAAAGCCAGTATTTTCCATAGATCCCGCATTATCGCCTTAACAGAAAGGCTATACCAGATAAAAGCCATATCACATACTCATTATTATTACAACATTAAGCCGTTTCCCTTTCGGGGTTGGAGTAGTGAGAGAAAGGGGCTATAGCATTTTAAGATTGATCTAGAATTCTCGTGCTAGTTATTTAAATAACAAGTTCATTTCGTAACACTGCTCCGACCCAGGTTGCTGGTCAATTTCTCTAGCAATCAACCCAAGTGAAGATCCTCACAAAGTCGTCATGTGAGGTTCCTCACTTGGGTCCATTAGTATCCAAGGTTTTTTATTTCAGGCGTCATTCACTCCACTGACACTCTTTTTATTAACTATTCTCCGCCATACTTTTCTGTTTCTCTGGCTTCGTATGTCACTTCTAACTATGGTCTCATTCACACATTCTAACCATTCTTTCCGCGGTCTGCCTCTGGACAAGCTACCATTTCCTTTACCTTGATACTTTTGTTTCGTTAGTCGTTCATCCTTCATTCTCTCAACATGCCCGAACCATCTCAACCTATTTCTTCCCCATGTGTCAACTAGCGTCTCTTTCATCCATCAGAGTTTTCCCGCATATTATGCGCAAGAATATCATGTTAAACGCATTAATTTTACTTTTATCTTTTTCTTTATAGGTCCATGTTTCGCTGCCGTATAGTATGGCTGATACAAATACAGAATTAGTTATTGCCATTTTAACCTTATTTGATATATTTTTACTTCAGATAAAGGGGCCTGTTCTACCAATAACCTTCTCACCTTCGCTTATACGTCTATCTAACTCCTCGTCTATCGTCCCGTACCTAGTAAATAAGCTATCGACGTATACGAATTTATCAACTTGTTCAATTCTCTCATCATTTAATACAATGTTGCATTTTATTTTCGCAGTCTTTCCTTTCAACATCATAGTTGTTGTTTTATTTATGTTAATTATTAGGCCCATGCAAGTCTTCGGTTGACTCTGCCATAAAAACCTGATCATCTGCGAAAGCCAACCCATGTACCCTTATTGTTTTGAGATCCACACCCATTTACCCTTACACTCGCTTTGCTACCCGCATATATTGTTCCTATAGCTTGTAGGAGCCATCAATTTACTCCGTATTCTTTAAGGATTTCCCAAAGCTTATTTCTATCTACCTTGTCGAAAGCTTTTTCTAGGCCAAAAAATGCACAGAAAACTTTTTTTCCCAGTCTCAAACTTTTTTCTATGATTTGCCTTATGCTAAATATTTGACCCGTACATGACCTTCCTGGCACAAACCCACTTTCGACTTCCCAAATCCTTTCTTCTGTTATTTTCATGACACTACTAATAAGTATTTTTGAGTATGTTTTACTTATGGTACTTACTAAACTGATCCATCTGTAATTATTGCAGTCGCTTTTAGCTATCTTTCTTTTGTATATTGGCACGATAGTCGCTTTTTTCCAATCATCTGGGACTTCTCCTATTTCGTTGCATAAATTTATCAATTCGCACAGTCTGTGTGGTATGTACTCGCCGCCGAGTTTAAGCATGTCAGTGTTAATACTATCTGCTCCAGAAGCCTTACTGTTTTTCAAGATCTTGATTATATCCCTAACCTCAGTGACACAGACTTTCGCAATTGCGTTTTCTAACGCATTGTGTTCTACATCGCATTGCATTCCCCTTTACTATTTCTCATGCGGACAATTTCTGTACTTTTATTTTCCTTCATTGCTTTATAAAGTAGTTTATTGCTTCCTTCAAAGTCGTTTTGTATTTTCTTATCTTCTTCTGCTCTAATTTTACCATTTATTTCCTTAATTGGTCGTTTAAGTCTCCTATTTTCGTATCTGTAATCATTTTTATGTCTACTTCTTTCCTCTCGATAAGAAGCTCTAAATTGAATTCAATTAAGATGCGTTTAAAAATCGTCGAATTATAGAAGGTTTGAATACAGAATTCATTCCATTTTACGTAACATGCATATTAGTTCTGTCCATTGTGAAAAAATTGCGTCTGATTTCAATGGTGTTTAATTCTGAGCTGATTTCAGCGAAAATTGAACACACTTTAATTCTGTTGGGCGTTATTAAAACTGAAAACAAGTAAATCCTGTATAATCTCGTCAAGCAACTTTGAATATTGAAGTCAATTTGATAATTTCCGGCAAATAAGGATTTAGAGAAAAGTAATCGCATTGAATTTCATCAGGCGACCCAGAAAGTTGAAGCCAATTTAATGCCGTCAGGAGAGTTACAATGTCGAACAAATTAATTTTGTTTAATTTCGTATATTGAATTCGAAATTTGAAATCAACCTAATTACTTTCGTTCTTCCATTATAGAGCACGATAAAAGGATCGTTGACCACATTAGTTTTAAGCTTTCTTCTCTTGAATGATTCGCGTGCAAATGTTACCAGTCGTAAAACAATGATCTAAAAATCCTCTATGCAAGCGCGAACTCAAACAGTTCGTCTCGTCCATGTTGGCTAGCGCAAGCAAAGTAGGTCACAGCAGGCAGAGGAGCATTAGGGATCGCAGAATTGCGCGAAAACTTTGCAACATATTCCTCTAAACAAAAGAAAGCGTCGGTGAGCGCCGGTAACCTCTTTCCACGACACAACATGATCTATCGCGCGTTTCTTTGCGTTGTTTTTCAGTTAAAAAGTGAAATTTTGTGATAAAAAAATCTTCGCCTATGCTCTAATCCTAGGAACTAATAAGAGTAAAAAAAGGTATCGTTAAGCTTTCTGAAAAATTTTGTCCTGGAGAAGCATCTGCCCACACAAAAATATAAATTATTGGGCGAAGATTTCCCACATGAATGCATCGTGCTGCTTATAGCAGGTCAGTTAAAAGTAGAATTAAATTTTTTCTGACATTTTTCGTTTTTCATTCTCAATTCAGTGAGTACGTAATTCATTTTTAAATTTTTTTGCACATTTCTATAGATACAGAAGACAAGTCTATTAGGCTTATCGAGAAAAAAAGAATTCGTCCTCCTGTTGCTAAATTTTTACAATCAGCTACAGGTGGTACTAACCAAGAAATACAACCCAGTCAGCACAAACGGAAAGCAGTAAGTAATATTTCAAGCCTTGTTTGAAAATACATAAAGCATGCAAATAAATTAAAATAAAAAAAAAACTTCTAAAACGCTTGTTGTAGTCCGGATATAAAAACTTGTAGTCCAAAATCAAAAATTGTGCAGTGGCAAATGAACACTTTTGTGAAAAAGTAATCTTTTTCTTAACGAAAAATCAACTATTGCGTTTAAAACGAACTTTTCTTGTTGAAAACTCATATTTATGGTTTAAAAGTTACATTATTTTAGTAAAAAAGTTCAACTATTTTCAATTATTTGAGAATTGAAAAAAAGGAATATTTTTTACTCATTCCTTAATTTCATCATTCGTTTCCGGACGTAAAGAAGATTGTATTTCAACACCCTTTTCATCATTTATATTAACCTTTTTTGTTTACAATTTATATTTTCCGGTTGAAAACTCAAGTTATTGTATGAAATTGATCTTTTTGGCTTGGAAATAATCAACTTTATTTGCAGTTTTTTTCTACCCTGCGTGAAAATCTTCCTTGGTTGAAATTCAACTCTTTTATTAAAATTAGTCTTTTTGGTTTGTAAAGAGATCTGTTTTGATTCTGGATTGAACTACTTTGTTCAAAATTGTTTTTTTAAAAGATTCATTTCTTTGACAAAAAATATAACTATTTAATTTAAAATGTTTTAAATTTAAAATTAATTTATTCAACTGAATATGAAACTATTCTACTTGTTATTAATTATTGATCTTTTTACTTAGAAACTCATCTGTATTTGCTTGCTTAATAATAATAATATAATAATCAATATACTTCGTACTTTTTGCTTGAAAAATCGACAATTTAGTTCATTTTTTTCTTTCTTGTTTTATGTCCCAAAATTTTAAACATTTTTATAACGCCCTAAAAGACGTAACCTACCTTATCTCTAAAACAACTATGAGACAGCGCTCCTTAAGCATATATGCATTCACGTGCATAACTAACTTATCCCATTGTGTATCTAACCGTGGTAACGCGCCGCTGATGATAAGGTAGAGAGCTCAAAGTAGTAAGCAATGCAATACCACGGGAGGGTACAGACTCGGAAGATATCTACAGTTCAACAACGAACGATAATTGAAATGAAACCTTATATTAAATTCATCAATATAAGGATGAATAAATATAAATGCATACGCGTATTTTGATGAACAAAATATATCAAATAATAAACTAGACTTGTAATTAATTACATATATAAAATTATAGAAGAGCAGTTAAAAGTAGAATAGTGTAACTTTCTCATTTGAAATACGCATTTCGCTGCGCAAGTGATAGAATATGTACTTAGTCAGACACAATATAATAGAAGGTATTGGACTAAAATCACTAAAAATTAATAAGATAGAAATTAAAAACTTCGAAAGGTCAAGAGTAGAGATGAGCGATCGCCGCGGCCAGCAATATCTATTAGTCAGCGTATGCCCCCGCGAGGATAGCGAGTATGAAATGACATGTCACAGATCGAGAAAGACACAATTGACCACCGGAAGTATTAATAGACGGAATAAGAACGTGCTGTTTCATCAGTAGTCGTGTAGGAACGTGCTCGCATCTACAAAACTATGGGGACGAAGCACTATATAAATCCCGATCCTCCCTTGTATCAACGTCTTCTGTCTCAAGCAGTTACACTGTCCACTCCATCTACGTGAACGAACATATTCGACAAAGTCGCGTACTTCAAATCAAATTTAAATCAGTTACCGTGTTCGAGTCGAGTACTAAGTCTCGTCGGCTGAGACTTTCGTTCGACGTTAATTGAGTCTTTCTCGAATAAAGGCCGCTGTGTTAACATTCGTGATAAGAACTCAAGTGTGGACTGGGCAACTGTTTAGGGCACTGTATCGCACTAATAATCGTGAATCGTGCTTGTGCATTGAGTTCACTGAAAAAACATCCGGTAAGGTTTCGTCGCTGCCCTACAAAAGCAATGGAGATACAATCGAGAACGCAACTCTCTCTCTCTCTCTCTCTCTCTCTCTCTCGCCTTTTTTCTTAAGGAGAAAGTATACGTAAGTTAAGATTTGTAACTATTTATCCATTCCATGTTTTAATAATAAATTTATTGTTTACCTGATTAACCTTTTTATTTCAACACTGTATGTTAACACAGTTCGCACAGAGCTGACAAGTGACAACTTGCCCACAAACAAAAATACATTGTCAGGCCTTACCAACCTGACATAATCAGCACCCTGGCCTCTCTCAAACCAAATCTCCATACTACCCTCGCCTATTTGCTCGGGAAATGACACTTGACTAAAAAATCTTTTCAGTTTGAAGATTCACCTCTGTTTTATAAAAATTATTCTTTTAGTTGCAGTCCAACCCAGTCTTAATTTAAAATCAAAATCTCGCTGGGCTGAAATATAAACTATTGCATTTTTCGTTGAGAATGTATATTTTCTGGTTAAAATATCAACTACTTGGTTGAATGCTTAACTACTTGGTGAGGAATTCATTTCTTTATCGAAAGTTCATCATTTTATTTAAAATTTTATCTATTTGTTTAAAAATTAATTTTTTGGTTATAAAGTCATATTTCCTAGTAGAAAATTCAACTGTTTTTGTCTTGTTTTTTGTATTTTTAATATCAAACTTTTCTGGTAGAAAAAAATCAACTTTTTGGCTTGGTAATTTAATAATTTAATTTAAAAAAATTTTTTCTTGACTAAAAAATCTTTTTAGTTCGAAAATTTATCTCTTTTCGTTGAAAATTATTCCTTCCGGTAGAATCCAACCCAGTTTTAATTTAAAATCAAAATCTCTTTCGGTTGAAATATAAACTTCAACATTTTTCGTTGAAAATGTATATTTTCTGCATTGGTTAAAAATTTAACTGTTTTTCACAAAATTTGTCTTTTGGCTAGAAAATACAACAATTTTTTGAAATTTGTTTTCTATCATGACTGAAAAATCTTTCTGGATCCAAAAATTCGTATTTTTGGTTTAAAAATCATCTCTTGTGGTAGAAAATTAATCTTCTTTTGTTCATAATTTAACTTTTTTTTCTTTCTGTTTTAAATTTCAATTGTTTTTAGCAAATTCGTATTTTAAGCTTGAAAATTCAACAATTTAGCTATAATTTGTTTTTTTTTGATTGCTGGAAAATCTTTCTCGGTAGAAAATTCAAAAACTTGGTTAACATTTGTTTTTTCTTGACTAAAAACCTTTCGTGGTTGAAAATTCCACTTTTTTTGGTACAAAAGTCAACTATTTGTTCAAAAGCTAATCTGTTTATATTGAGGCTTTAAGTACTTTTTGTTAATTCGCTTTTTTTTGTTTCAATTTAATCCAGTTTTAATTTTAAATTAAAATCTCTCGGAGTTGAAAACTAAAGTATTACATTTTTCGTTGAGGATTGATCTTTTTTAGGTAAAATTCGACTACTTGGTTAAAAGTTCAACCACTTTGTTAAAAAATGATTGTTTTGGTTGAAGATTTATCATTACAGTTGAAAATTCATCTTTTTGCTTTAAAATAAACTTTTTTGTTGCAGATTGCTTTTTTTCGTTTAAAGTTAATTTTTTAAACTGAAAATTGTAGCTATTCCGTTTTCGGTTGAAAAATGATATTTTTAGTTGTAAATTCATGTGTTTCGTTGAAATTTCGCAATTTTTAGCATAAAATTGACTATTAATTATTGACTAAGTCATTCTCATTTCTTGCCTGTATGGGTTCTATATTCATTTCCTCTTCATATCTTGTCTTTATTGGCTGAATATTAGCCATAAATGACAAATTCACGTTGAATGACCTTAAAAAATGACCTGCTCAACAACTTTCATAGGAAACATTTTTTTCGCAGAGCTGCAGTTTTCAAGATATTTGGTAATGTTTCTTAGAAGGGTTGGAGTTTTAACCCTCTATAACTCGAAAACTGTCCATTTTCGGACTTTGTGCCCCATAACACTTTTGATCGAGACATTGAGAACTATAATTTTGCGAAGTTTATTCAAAATCGACCGAAAGCCATTTCATGCACATTTGCTGCGGGGTTCTTTAAAATTTTAGTTCTGATAATTCAATTGAAAAATAATTTCAGGAGGAGAAAAGTTTGCAATTTTAGTTCCAGTATAAGAAAGTGTTTAGTTAAGAGAAAGCTAGAATCCTTCAACTTTGAATGCGCTAAATTTCATGCAGTGTGTAAAACTTATTATTTATGAATTTTTCAAAACTAAATTTTTTGTTTGCCTGTATTAATTTGTAATTTCTCCTTCTTAAGAGTTTAAATATCAAATATTAATATGAGTTTTGAATTAACGGTATGTTTTACAGCAGTTTATTCTTTTTAGGAATATACAAGTAATGTCGGTGCAACATTGAAAAATCGATTAGCCGATCTAAAAAGAAAAAGTGGTGCAGAAAAGGATCCTGCAGATTCAGTACTCGCAAAATGTAACTCGGGAACCGTAAGTCTAAAAACTTTCGAGAAGGAGATAACACCGCAAAGTACTTCACCGAATTATTTTCAACAAAAAATGATCAAATAAGAGAATTTTAAACGGTCTATCTCAAAAACTGGAGGGATCGAAGAGCTTAGAGTAAATATTTATTGAATAATATGTACTTTACTGAATATATTTGAATTTCGAAGAATCTTGTGCGGATTTGCCAAACAATCAATTATTTAAAGTATTCGCTATTTTCAGCACTTCAGTTGATAATTAATTGTCTTATATAATCCTCTTTCAGGATATTTTTATTTTCATGATTTTATTTCATCATGATTATTTGAGTGAATTGTAAAATCGTTGCACTTTCTTACGTCCCTCTTGCACATAAATTATTCTGCTTTTCTGTTTTAGGTTTGTAAAAAGTGCCAAATCATGGAACAAAATGTTACAGAGTTTAAAGAAAAATGTGAATTTTTATCTGGATAAAATGAAACACTTGGAGGAGAGCTTATTCTGAAAGATGAAGAGTTGACGACAACAAAGGCTGTTGTTCAGATTTTAGAAGACGATAATCATAAAATTTCCTATTTTTGATTCTTATTTTTCAGCGTCCGTTTTAATTAAAATACACTCTTTAAGACTTAAACAATTAAAAATTAAAAGTGCTTGAACAGAAAATTCGAAACGAGAAAAATGTTTGAAACAAATCATACGCATTTTTATCGAAAGAATCCAAATATACAATAAAAAATAGGGGTTCCCATTTAAAATTTCGAACTTTCCACAACCCTATCCCAGGGGACGGTGTGGGGGAACTGATTTTAACATCCGTGTATGTACTCCTCAGAGTGATTATATTTTGATTCCTAACATTTTTTCATAGAGTGCCTATTTTTCGAGATATTTGAAAGCTTCAAGTTAAAAAATCACCCGGTCACTTCTCAGCGAATTGCAGGTTGGAAAAATAATGATCTTGAACTTCCTATACGAAATAATTCGGCTTTATTCCGTGAGTTTTATACTTTGTACACGAAACAATCGTGGCCTATTCCGTTTCATTCAGTCGCCTATTTGAATGCGCTTTAATTCCCTGTCACTTCGTTTTGTTAGCACTTCATTCGTTTCAATCAGTTTTATTTTATTTTTCGACATTCTTCAGCATTTAAATAAAACTTGCACAAAACGGGATGGCATGCCAACAGAAACGTTTATATCTTATTTAATTAGAAGCTTCTTACCGGTCTCATCGATAAGACCTGCCATGTTCAAAGTTCTCCTGTACGCTTCTTTCTTGGCTTTTTGGACAGCCTCAATTTCATCATTCCACCATGCATCACCAGAAATTCTTCCTACAACCGCGGTACCACATACTTCTAGCGCACATCTAAACAATGATATCCCGGAATTTAGTCCATGCGCCCTCTATACCTTTATTTCCCATCAGCGCCTCCCTAGTTGCCTTATCTATGCTTTCGACTATCTTATTTTGGAAATCTAATTGCACATCCGGTTTCTGCAAGTTCACAATTTTGATTCGCATTTGTTTTGTTTTATTCGTTCTCTTTTTTCTCCATCCCTGACCTATGTTATGTTTGTTAGTTAATTCCTACTTTCATTCTAGCCCACAGCAAACTGGGAGATACGAAATCATGATCTCCGAGATGCTGCTTCGCTCTATCATTCAAAATCAGACCTACCCTTGCCTACGATGTGTTTCACTCTCTACTCCGGACCATATTTCAAATCTGCCCTTCAACAACCCGTTTTCGATGCCCTTAATGTCGCATCCCTTTTTCTTTGTTTCAGGCACACATAAAGTATCTAGCTTCCTTACGTGCATAGTTTCTCTTAATTCTTTTAACTTGAGATAATTCACCCCCTAGCGTTCCAAACACCCAGTCTCCATTCGTAGCCTGAAACTTGCCCTTTACAGATTCCGTGTGCATTCCTTTTGTTAAATAAAGTTTCAGTCCTTTCCGAGGCTATTTCATTGTTTGTATTATAAATTGTTTAGAATATACGTCCTGCTTCCACATTTATGCAATAAGTTTATTTTGCGAGTCGAAATCATGTCCAAGTTAAGTAGTAATTCATCATACGGTGGAAATTGTAATTATAACGTCCGTCCCACCAAACTTCAGTTAATAAGGAAGGGTTGGGGGGGGGGCGAGAAAGTCGTCTTGGGGTGATGTTTTTATACTGAGAAGGTCACCAGTCTTCAGCAGTGTTGCATTAGATGGAAGTTTATGTGATCCCATCTTACAGTAGCTGGCCGTCCTCTGGGTACGAAACCAATGACTTATATATACATACATATACATATACATATATATATA